>BQNB010001493.1:0-138745 GCA_026074375.1 Tanacetum coccineum
AAATTTTCTCGTAAAAAAGTAGTGTTTAATATAATATAAGTGGGAATTACAGTGATGAAAATTGTGGGTTGTTACATTCCATTGGTGAAAATTTAGGGTTGTTATATGCTCTCACCCTTACATAAATCTCATCCCGAGATTTATTTGAATGATAAAGTGTTAATTGCAACAGATTTGAAAGAATATTGTTCGTATGTATGCCATATATTTAAGCCCACTCAATTATAATTTGTCACTTACAAACAGAGGCGTCCTAATCCTTGTAACTTAGAATTTATAAACTTACGGTTTGGTGGTTTATAATTTCCTTATTCAAATGAAGAAGAGTCGTAATTCATTTTAATAAGATGATTATAAATCATCCTACCCTAATATTGACACAGGATATGATATTAAAACAATGTCATGTATCGTTCTAGAATCATAAGGAATAATTAGGATAATAATGAGACGTCAATCGCGATGATGTCTTAAAACAAGATGTTATAAGACGAGTATTTTTGCTGTCATTTTCCAATTAGCCGAGAATGCGGTGAGTTACACGTGGATGTACATGTTTTCAAAAGTATGAGGCGAGTATTCCAACTCAGAGTTGAATATAAAAGAACCAATGAGATTGATAACTATGTCAACTTTCGATATTATCAAAATGAAGTCAAGAAGAAGTTGGGAAGACCATCGTCTTGAAGAAGTTTTTAAGGACCTTTGATTCTTGGGACCTGAGGGATATGGGCCTATTTTGTTATAAGTCTGACATTACTCTTAATTACTCTAATTTATTTGGTTTTCAGGGAAACTAGTCTATAAAATTTAAGGATTCATTAAAGGAATAATCGAGTGGTGACGTGTTAGACCTAATTGGTGATGTTGTTCTTAATGATGAAGACGGAGATAACGAGAAATGACAAAAATGGAGTTACAACTTTATTTATGGATAACATATCTTACATATCCCAAAATCAGACAGGTGTTGATACTTATGTTGCGTGTCTTAAACGAAAGCGATAAGGATAAGGTTTCGATCTAGTAGTCTTGGAGTTTACGAAGTGTGTCCCATAAGATTCTTCATATATAATTGATGACGATCTTGGATATCCTCAAGGGTTATTTCTAAATCAGAAATCCTAAAGTGAATGAAAGCAATCTTGTCTCTCTATCTCATATGCTTCTTCTGTAGTTCAACTATCTGTGTACGGGCTTCCTTAAGTTTGGTTTTTACTTCATCAAAATCCCTTTGTATGATTATCCAACCATTAACAAGTTTTTCTTCTATTTTCTCAATATAATGAAAAGAGAGTTCTTCTAAGTAGTTCAAAATACTTTCAATCTGTTTCTCATGGTGTTTTATACGCATTTTTATAGTACTTTTCCCTAATTCATATATCTGTGGTAGGGTAGGAGTATAAGTTGAGAAAGATAGTGGTACTAGGATACAGGCTTGCTTCCGAGATGAAATAGATATCGTAGTTGAAGAAGAAGATGGGGGATGGATTTGCTTTTTAGGTGGCAATAATTCTTCAGGAACAAAGAAATATCAGAGATGGTGGTAATACTGGAGATGGAGTCAAAATAGCTGGTGGAGTAATATGATCTGGTGGTGGAATAGGTAATTCCTTAGCATTAAATGCTTGCATGTCTTTCAGATATGGATTATTGTAAAAAGGTGAGATTATAGGTGGGATTTCATCATTCTTAGAATTTTCCGAAAAGTCAGAGGAGTTGTTTCCCGGTCTTGCTGGGAAATAGTTCGGTAATGTTGACGTATAGTCAAGAATATTTGCAGAGGGAAAAGCGCATTCCTCATCAACATCAGATGGGGTAGGATGAGTGGGGGAAGACATGACTGTATAACAACCCAGTAAAATAGTATAAGTTTATTTAGTATAATATAATAGTAGTGTATTATCTGCCATGGAAATTTCTTACACATACTATTCTGGAAACTGCAGTGGCACGGAGGACTTTCTTGGATGGAAAAAGTAGTTATAGTTTAGGTTTTACCCTTGTTCTCTATAACCATGAGCTCTGATACCAATCTGTAACACCCCCATTTTTGACATATAGCAGCGGAAGCTAATCTGGGGTATTACTTCATGGATCAACAGACATAATCATAGAAAACGACTCATAAAGAGACGTTTTGGAAAATTTAGTTATCATTCAATATCATATCAGAGTTTTACAAAGGAGGTCCCAAAATCTAGAAACATAAAGTTTGAATGATAACAAGTTTAGCCATCTTCAAGTCCGTGCCACTCCGTGCCATAAGTTGCTCAATTACCTGAGATAAACATGCTAAAAAGATCAACACAATGGTTGAGTGATATTCATAGGTTTTCAGTTATAATAGTTGAGTACAAGTTCAATAGTGGGTTACGTTGTTATATACCCATAAGTGTAATAATTACAATAAGTACAATTATTATGGAAAATAGTTTGAATACAAGTTATCATAATAGTGGGTTAGTTGTTTTAGACCAATGTATAATAATTGCAATGAGTACATTTATTATGGAAATTAGTGTTTTGCCCTAAGCTCATGACATCATAAGTTAACAATGAAAATCACGTTAGTAGACATTGGTTGTGAACAAATGTCCCCGTGGAAAGGTAATGACTAAGTTACCCATTAGTCAAATTATTAGTGCTATTGGTACCAAAAGTATAGGCACACCAACGAGAGTCATAACACCCCGATAGATCTATCCTTAATATTCGCGTTCACTCGCAATGCAAGTAATTAATGATTCATGATATGGAAATAGTGGCACTGGAAGGTACTTAGGCAATAATATATTTGGATAACATAAAGTTGGAAAAATACTTGCCTTCATGGTTTAAGCATGTATCCCCCTCGCGGTTTATAAAACATTCAAAAGATTGAAAGGCGAGGCTATGAACTCACCTTAACAGGGAATCTGTTTGATGGCAAAAGTATATCAAGTGAAAGTAACGGCCTTGTCACGCAACATGGGGTTTTTATGTCAAGTCTTAGTGTGATGGTTTATGATTCAAAACTTTACAGAGTGTAACATACATATTTGATTTACTAATTTATGGAAATATTGTATCACTGTTCGGGCTATCATAATCCAGAGGCCACGCAGTATTGTTTGAGGAGCAAGGCACTTTAAATCGTAAACCAGGCAACTCGTCAAAACAAATACTAAATGGAAACCCTCACATTGAAATTCCTTTAGTATGTGTATTTACGGGATTAAAGTTTTATTTTAAGTTTCTTCAAAAACTAGTAGATGATAAGTTACGTTAATTATATAACGTAATTGTTTTATAATGCGTCGATCGTTGATTAATAACGATAAATGTGTCGGGTGTTAATGAAATCGAGTTTTATAATATTAATATATATTTTTATAATTTATATAAATATATTATATTTTATATTTTTAAGAATACAAAATGGCAATATATACCCTTGGTTTATAAACTTTTACAAGTTTAGTCCTTTATATATATAAAGTATATATTTATTAAACCTTTAACTTTAGAACTTGGCAAAACAGCCCCTTGTAGTTATAACTTTAGGAATATGACATTTTCATCCCCTTTAGTTATAAATTTCAGAATGTTACGATATATACCTCTATGCATGAAAACATTTACAAATCAAGTTCAAAAAGCCATATAAGCTTATTTTAGGGTTCCAAATGATATTTGCAGGTTATAGCTTATTAGAATAAGCAAAAATAAGATGTTCTATCGTACAAAATTTTAAACAAGGGATCGTTAGAATAGAATATCAAAACGGGTCATTTTTAGGGTTTTTACCAAAAAACGCATGGGTTTGTGGTTCAAGGGATCAAACAAGAGTTTATATAAGATCTAATAAACCTTATGATAGTAATAATATATATTTTAAGTTTATTAAACAAGATTTTGAGCTTACTTGAGCTAAAATGGGTAGAATGAGGGTTTTGGGTTCGTACGCCTAGTAACGACTTCAAGGGCTTCTTCCTCTTGGTTTTTGGCTTCAATTCTGATCTTAGGACCTTCTAATTCTTTATATATGCTAGAGGATGCATTAGAACTCCATTTGAGTATGTGTGTGTTTGAGTTTTGAGGTGTGATTTGAAAGAATAGGGGGTCTTGGCTATTTATAGGCATGAAATACCCTTGGTGCCCAAGTTAACTTGGTGTGGTGGCAAAGGGTTGTAGGAGGTGACTAAGGGCAGCTAGGTGATGAGTATTACAAGCTAGAAAGGTAGCCTTGAATGGTGGAAGAAGGAGAAAAGGGTGTGGCTTCCTTAGGTGGTGACAAGGTATGTATATAACTTGGTGATCAAGTGTTGTAGCAAGCAAGGAGGCAAGAAGGTGAGTAAGGGTGATGTCAAGGTAATGGTAGGCCGCTATCTTAAGGTGCTTTCTTGATTTAAAATTAGGTTTAGAAGTAGTTTAGGGGTGGTAAGTTCATGGCTGTTTTTGGACAGCCAACATTGGTCCTAGTAAAATGGTTTCCATTTACAAACCGTAACTCCGATGAAGCTAAAACCAGTGAGCATGGTTAGATATTTGAGTCCTCTACGACATTTAGTTTTACATATTTGGGGTTTACTATACAAAAATTTAGAGATAACAATCATTTACTACAGGTGTGCAGAATCTACGTACTTTTGCCATTTCGACTATAACTAATTCATCCGACATCAAATCGGGTTGAGTCAACTGGCAAAATTATCACAAGACATTGGGATACAACATAGTATTTTTACTTAATACCCAAATCCTATTGATTTATCCCAGATCCTATGTTTTTTCAACGGATCAGATTCTGAAAACTATGAACTAGTTTAAGGGTGTAATGGGTTTGCTATGGTTTTATGATTTTGGTTTAGGGTTAGATGAATTAGGGTTTTAGGATTAGGGTTTTGAATGATTTAAGGATTAGGTTTAGGGTTTAGGAGTTATGCATTGGGTGTTTGTACCTTGTGTTAAAGTGGTGGTAAGATATAAACATGATTTAGGAGGTAAAATGACTTTTTTACCCCCCCAAAAAAATAAATTTAAACTTTGTATTATGCACAATTGAACTTGTACATTGAGCTTTTAGAAGGTTATACTTAGGGTTTAGGAGGGAACGATATTCAAAAAGTTTGGCAAATGTTAACTTGTACACATGCTTTGAACTTTTGTACTCTTGTTTTTCGAATGTAATTAGGGTTTTTGAGAATAAACGTTAACGTTTAATGTTGTTTTGATATAACGTTGTAAAAATGGTACGTTAAATGGATAATGTACTTGGTAAAAATGATATTAGGATATATACTTGACATATTAGGATGTTTACATGATATAAACATAGATATAGTTTGCATTGGTAGGTTGCGTGAGCTCGTTTACTTTAGTTATGTAAACTATGTTACATAATGGGATGGAATGAAAATTTATTCCCGTGAAAAAGTAGTACTTAATATAGTAAGTAGATATTAAATTGATGAAAATATTGGAAAATTGCAGGTTGTTATACAAATGATCCAGAGGTTATTAATAAAAACATTTCTCATAAACCTATTGATTATGAAAAAATAAATAGACTATATGCAGATTTTGGGAAAACATTTTACTCACAACAAGAAAGGATGTGAATAAGCTTCCTGGTTTTCGTTTATCCAATCAATACAATTGAATATTCTAGTCCACCACTGTCATATGGATGTTCTGTGAAATACCTAGGTGAGTTTAGTGAATGCAGTCTTAAAGCTTAAATTTCCACCTCCCCAGTTTGACTTGTTGGGGAAGAAGAGGACAACACATGATCTCGCACAAAAGGTGAATGGGGTTTGAACCTTACAAAAATTGTTTTAAACAATTGAGAATTTATTTTCCATTTCTAATATCTTTAATACATACATATTCAATTGTAGTTTCATTCTTGTGTCTTGATAAAGATCTCTTCTAATGAACTATGGAAGTACAAAAAGCTTTTGAACCAATGTCGCTGTTGTTCAACAGTCTTCAGTCGACAAACAATGCTTGGAAATTGCTAAAAAGAATTACTTTTGGAAAACGATCAACTCTTACAACAAATCATGTCTCAAGATGTTCTTTTAACTGTGATGAATTCTATGTCTTTGATTGGTGAAACTGTGAATATGGATGGAAATAGAAAAGAATCTTGTAATCTTGAGGCCGAGCTTTTGAAATCACAAAATGCGTTTAATGATCTTTTGAAAAGTCACTCACAACTTGAAAAACATTGTATTTCTCTTGAATGCTCAATACAACTTAATCAAGAAATTTTTCAAAAAGATGAATCTTGTAGTTATCAAAATGCTTTTGAAATTCCAGAATTTTTTGAAAATAATGATTTGAAAGCTCAGCTTCAAGACAAAGACAGTACCATTTGTAAGTTGAAGGATATTATAAAATCAATGAGAGAAAAGTCCAAAGAAGAGAATGTCAATTATGATTATTGTGAAATAGAGACCAAAAATGTGGAACTGGAGAATAGTGTGACAAAATTGCTTTTGGAAAACGAGCGTCTTTGTAATGAAATTAATCATGTTAAACAAGTTTTTAAAGAGCAGTTTGACTCAATTAAAAAGACACGTGTTTGTTCTAAAGAACATAGTGACTCTTTAATTGATAAACTGAACTTAAAATATGCAGAGAATGAGGATTTAAAAGCTCAAATTCAAGATAAGGTTTTTGTGATAACATCATTGCAAAACGATTTACGAAAAATAAAAGGAAAATAAATTGTTGATATTGCTGCACAAATACCATCTGCCACCACTATTGTTCCAGGGATGTTCAAGCTAGATTTAGAACCTTTAGCTCCTAGGTTATTGCAAAATAGGGAAGCTCACTTAGAATACCTTAAGTACACTCACGAACAAGCTGATATTCTTCGAGGAATAGTCGAACAAGCTAAAGCAGAACAACCTTTAGATAAAGAGTTAGACTTTGCATGTAAGCATGCCCAACGAATTCAGAAGTTACTTGTATTTGTTCGAGATACATGCCCTAATGTGATTAATCTTAGTGCAAAAAGGTTGCTGTCACACCCAAAAACAAGGTCAAGAAAGTTAGGTTTGCTGAACCTCTCACATCCTCAAGCAACATTAAACATGTAGAGTCATCGAAAACATTAGATTCTAACACACCTGTGTTGTCTTCTACAGGATTGAAGTGTTCTACTAGTAAGTGCGGATCAAAGCCTACTGGCAATAAAAGGAATGATAAGATCTCGCAAACACCAAGTAGGAACATGAAGAATAAAGTAGAAGCCCAACCTAGGAAAGTTAATAAAAAGAATTGTGTTGATAAACCAGTTCATGATGTTGATGTTAAGCATTCATTATTAAATGCGAATTCTAAACCTGTGTGTGCCACTTGTAAGAAATCTTTGTTTGATGGTGTTCATGATATATGTTTTCTTGATTTTGTGAACAAATTGTGAATTTGCCGTGCTAAATAAAGATAAAAAACAAATTATTTAGAAATCTACAAGTCATGTATTCACTGAAGTAGGACTTAAGTGGAAACCAACAGGCAAAACTTTCACTATAGTTGGTAATTCGTGCCCTTTAACTAGGATCACTTCAGCGTACATAGTGCCTCCTAAGCAAACCACTTCCCACTCAGTTGAAACACAAAAACTAGAGCTTAAAGTCTATAGCAGGAAACCCAAAAATGTTAAAAATATAGGTTCGAGTAAAAAAGCTAAGATTGTAGAATCTAAGACTGCTAACCACTCGGAACCTAATCCTACTTGGGGATCCAATGCTATAGATATTCCATCGTCTTCTTCTCTTGTCATGACATGTTGTCCAGATTGTTCTCTGGTATCTGGACTTCGGATGTTCGAAACACATGACAAGAAACCCCTCTCAGCTCATGAACTTTGTTAGTAAATTTCTAGGTACAGTTAGACTTCAGAACTGGACCCATATTGCAGAATCTAGTGGTATAGTGACTATCAGCTGGGAAATGTTACTATTTCAAGGTTATACTACGTCGAGGGGCTAGGAAATAACTTGTTTTCTGTTGGTTAATTTTGTGAGGGGGATCTTGAAGTCGCATTTCGGAAAAACACTTGTTTTATTCGTAATTTAGAAGGTGTTGATCTACTTTCCGGATCACGAGACATAAATTTGTACATAATTTATCTTGATGACATGCTTAAAACATCTCTGATCTGTCTTCTATCCAAAGCGTCAAAGACTAAGAGCTGGTTATGGCACCGTCGGTTATCACATCTCAACTTCGGTACTATTAACAAGCTAGCTAAAGACGGTTTTGCACGAGGTATTCCAAGACTTAAATTTCTAAAAGATCATTTGATATATAAATATAAATATATATATATATATATATTATATTTTATATAATATATTATATACTATATATATTTATTATTATAATAATATACTAATATTGTATATGTATATATTTAATAATTCTGTGTGCGTTAGGAAAAGCAAGAAATCCTCCCATTCACCCAAGCTTAAGACACTACCGAAGAGAGCAATTTCTTTTGCATATGGATTTCTGTGGCCCGATGCGTGTGGCGAGTATTAACGGGAAAAGGTATATCTTAGTGATTGTCGAAGATTACTCAAGATTTACTTGGGTCAGATTTTTGAGGACAAAAGATGAAGCTCCTGAGGCCATCATTAAATGCATAAAAAATATTCAAGTTCGTTTGAATGCCACCATCCGTAATGTTCGAACAGATAATGGAACCGAATTTGTCAATCAGACACTTCGTGAATTTTATGAAAATGTTGGCATCTCGCATCAAACATTTGTTGCCTGCACTCCTCAGCAGAACGACGTTGTCGAAAGGCGAAACTGAACTCTTATAGAAGCTGCTCGTACAATGTTAATATTTTTTAAATCTCCATTATTTTATGGGCTGAAGCAATCAATACCGGCCTGTTTACACCCAACATTGTTTAATAATCGCCGGTCAATACAACAAAACTCATATGAGTTATGCATATAGCAATCCGGATTTATCATTATTTCATGTCTTTGGTGCACTTGTTATCTCTAAACTCAAAAAAATGACAATGAAGACACTGGGTAAATTAGATGCAAAGCTGACATTGGTTTTTTCGTTGGTTATGCGCCTGCAAAGAGGTGTCAGAATCATACAACAAAAGAAACCATAAAATTATTGAAACAATTCTGTAACAATTTGATAAGCTGACATCAATGGCTTCTGGAACAATTTAGTTCAGGACTCGAGCTTCATGTTGACTCATGCAACATCTAGTCAGGATAGTTTCAAAAAATGATTTGTAACAACCTTGTATTCCACCAAAAGAGATGATTGGGATCAATTGGTTTCAACCTTAAGTTCATTCGTGATTACTTCAATCCTCCGTCAATTGCTGTTACTCCAGTTCAAGACGCTGCTGCACCAAGAGATGTGGTTTTAGCCGATTCTTATGTGTCAACTTCCATTGACCAGGATGCTCCTTCAGTAAGTATTCCATCAGTACAAGAACAAGAACAATCTCTAAACATTTCTCAAGGTTTTGAAGAATCACCAAAAACACCAATCTTTCGTGATGATCCACTTAATGAATCTCCTCATGAAGAATCAACTTCTCAAGGGTCATCATCGAATGTGAGACAAACCCACACTCCATTTGAACACCTTGGTAGATGGACTAAGGATCATCCTATAGCAAACATAATCGGCAATCCTTCTCGCTCTGTCTCTACGAGAAAGCAACTCCAAACTGATGCCATGTGGTGTTATTTTGATGCCTTCCTGACTTCGGTAGAACCTAAGAACTTCAAACAAGCAATGACCGAACCGTCATGGATCGATGCAATGCAAGAAGAAATTCATGAATTTCAAAGACTAGAAGTTTGGGAATTGGTGCCGTGTCCAGATAAAGTGCTTTTGATCAAATTAAAATGGATTTATAAGGTCAAGACGGATGAATTTGGCGGGGTACTAAAGAATAAGGCTAGACTAGTTGCTCAAGGATTCAGGCAAGAAGAGGGAATCAATTTCGAGGAATCATTTGCACCGGTTGCTAGAATAGAGGCCATCCGTATCTTCGTAGCAAATGCCGCTCATAAGAATATGACGATCTACCAAATGGACGTCAAAACGGCTTTCTTAAATGGCGAGCTCAAAGAAGAGGTCTACGTTTCTCAACCAGAAGGATTTGTTAATCAGGACAACCCATCGCATGTGTACAAGCTGAAAAAGGCCCTCTACGGTCTCAAACAAGCACCACGTGCATGGTACGACATGCTGTCAAGCTTCCTAATCTCACAACATTTCTCCAAAGGTGCAGTTGATCCAACACTCTTCACACGACAAGCTGGGAACGACTTATTACTGGTACAAATTTATGTTGACGATATAATATTTGCATCCACTAATACTGCCATGTGTAATGAGTTTGCTAATCAGATGACCACTAAGTTCAAGATGTCAATGATGGGGCAGATGTCATTCTTTTTAGGATTACAAATTTCTCAAAGTCCAAGAGGCATCTTTATAAACCAATCTAAATATGCTTCTGAAATTGTTAAAAAATATGGTATGCTCACTAGTGGTTCTGTAGACACACCTATGGTAGAAAAGAGTAAACTGGATAAAGATCTACATGGGAAACCAATTGATGCTACACTTTACCGTGGTATGATTGGATCCCTTATGTATCTGACATCCATTATACCAGACCTTATTTATGCAGTCTGCTTATGTGCCCGGTATCAGGCAAAGCCTACCAAAAAGCACTTAAATGCAGTTAAGCGGATCTTTCGATACCTAAAGGGAACCATTAACATGGGTCTTTGGTACTTGAAGGATACCAGTATGTCTATGACAGCATATGCAGATGCAGATCATGCAGGGTGTCAGGACACTAGACGCAGTACATCTGGAAGTGCTCAGTTCTTAGGTGACAAACTTGTTAGCTGGTATTCAAAGAAGAAAAAATGCACTGCCATCTCGAGTACAGAGGCTGAATATATTGCTTTATTTGGGTGTTGTGCTCAAATCCTATGGATGCGTTCACAGCTAACAGATTATGGCCTTCAGTTCAATAATATTCCTTTGTACTGTGATAACAAGAATGTGATTGCTCTATGCTGCAACAATGTTCAACACTCATAAGCCAAGCACATCGATGTTCGCTACCATTTTATAAAGGAGCAAGTAGAAAATGGAATCGTGGAGCTATACTTTGTTCGGACTGAATACCAACTGGCTGACATCTTCACCAAACCCTTGCCAAGAGAAAGATTCAACTTCTTGATCGAAAAGCCCGGTATGAGAAGCATGTCTCCAGAAACGTTGAAACGTCTAGCAGAGGAAACAAATGAGTGATGGTGGTAACTCATATCCTGTATCATATGTACATAAGAAAACATAAAACAAAAAAATATTTTTCTTTCATATAAAATTTTCAAAAACAAAATAAAAAAAATCAGAAAATCAATCACATCCTCATTCGAGTAAAACCTAAGGTTAATGATTAGGAAAGGGAAATAAATTTTTGTTAAATAAAAATTTACGAAAAAAATAGATTAAGTCCAATTAGATAAGGTACAAGTTGCTAGATACTTTTTCCCGACCATTACCATGATAAAGACACAACTATATGCACAAACGTCATGATGATTGATAAAAAACAACAACCTAAGTTGGCGTTCCCGTAACGGTCAACTCCCAATCATCCCATATTTTACATACTTTACAAAGAAAAGTGGCGATATCTACCACTTTATATAAAACTTTACTACGTATCAACGAATAATCGATCCTTCAAATAATTCCATCGGTTTAAGCTTTAACGAACCGACTATCTTCAAACTTTCCTCCTCTTTTTTGTTGCAATTTTCTAATTTTTTCAATTTTTTTAACATACTATATGTTGGGTTTAAAAGACTTCAAGATATTCTTAGAGTTACTGCTGCTCAGGTATATATTAGTTCTGTCAAGCATAACTTAGTGCTGCTGGTAATACTAATGAAAATTATGCTAAGTAGTTAATACTGGTAGTATAAAAGTTACTACTGCTAGTTACTACTGTTAGTAAAATTAGTATTGTTAGTATAAAGTTACTGCTGCTAGTAGAAGTTAAGACTGCTCAGAGATAAAGACTGAAAATATACTAAGTAGTTACTACTGCTAGTACAAAAGTTAGTACTGCTAGTGTATGTTAGTACTGCTAGAGTAAACTTCTAAGCTAGTTAATGCTGCTTGTGCTCAGTTACAACTGCTGAGTGATTACTACTGCTAGAAGGAATATGCTGACAGAGATGAGATCAAAGATTGATTGGAGAACAAGAATACTTACGAAGATAAGTATTAGTTATTTGTAAAGAAGATATGTATAACTTATTTGTTTAAGAGATTACGTTTGTTTATAGAAAAGATCATGATAAGTTAGGAAAGTATTGTAAGCCTTGTAGGACTCCTTGGTGTATAAAAGGAGGTCCTAGGGCATAATGTTAGATGTACATCTTTGATATTCGTAGCTTCAAGGTTTTGTAAACCCTAACACTATTAAGAGTGTTCGTTTTATATTGAGGCTGAAAGTTTGGTAATCTGTCTTGTTATTGATTTTGTGTTACTATTTTATTAGAATTCTTCTTAGTATCATTGACTAGATTCCGCATAGTCTTTGATATTCATAATCAAAGTTTCTACCATAGTTGTCTTGGATTTATTCAATACAACTAAGCTTCTTACAAGCTAAGCAAGATCTATTCAAGTGGGATCAACAAGTGGTATCAGAGCTTGTTGAGAAACTTTGAATAAGAAGAAACAATCTACACATACCAGAACTATTTGTTTGTGAAAACATGGAGGCAGGATCTTCAACAATGGTTGCTGCTGCAAAACTTCCAGTACTCAATCCAGGAGAATTTGAGCTTTGGAAAATAAGGATAGAACAGTACTTCCTAATGACAGATTATGCTCTTTGGGAAGTAATAGTAAATGGAGACTCACCTCCACCAAAGAGAACTGTTGATGGTGTTGAGCAAACATATCCTCCTACAACTGCAGAGGAGAAGTTAGCAAGGAAGAATGAGTTAAAGGCAAGAGGTACACTGTTGATGGCTCTTCCAAATGAACATCAACTAAAGTTTAATACCTACAAATGTGCCAAGACTCTGATGGAAGCTATAAAGAAAAGGTTTGGAGGTAATAAGGAGTCAAAGAAAACTCAGAAGACACTTCTAAAGCAACAGTATGAGAATTTTAATGGATCAAGCTCAGAAGGACTTGATCAAACCTATGATAGGCTTTAAAAGCTTATCAGTCAGCTAGAGATTCTGGGTGAAACTATTTCTCAAGAAGATATGAATCTGAAGTTTTTAAGAAGTCTCCTATCAGAATGGAAGACTCATACCTTGATCTGGAGGAACAAACCTGATTTAGACACCTTGAGCATGGATGACCTATACAACAATCTGAAGATTTATGAAACTAAAGTTAAAGGGTCATCAAGCTCAAACAATTTACAAATGTGGTTTTTGTGTTTCAATAATCTGAGTTCAATCAAGCTTATAGTTCTAACTCTGCCAATACTTATAGTATGAGTGATGCTGTTATCTATTCTTTCTTTGCAAACTAATCTAACAGTCCACAATTAAATGATGAGGACTTACAACAGATTGATGCTGATGACTTAGAAGAGATAGATCTAAAGTGGCAAATGGCTATGTTGACCATGAGAGCCAGAAGATTTCTAAATAAGACTGGAAGGAAGATTAGTGCCAATGGTTCTGAGACCATAGGGTTTAACAAATCAAAGGTGGAATGCTATAATTGTCATAAAAAGGGTCATTTTGCAAGGGAATGCAGGGCTCTAAGGGAGAACAGGAACAGAGAACCTGTAAGGAGGAATGTGACAGTGGAAACAACAAAGACAAAAGCTTTGGTAGCTTAAGATGAACTTGGGTATGACACAAAATGGAGTGGACCAGGCTGAAGAAGGACCTACAAAACTTTGCACTTATGGCTTATTACATCTTCAGGTTCTTCAAGTTCTTCAAGCTCAGATTCTGAGGTATCTACTTGTTTTAAAGCATGTTTAAAATTCTTTTGAAAATTCTCAGAGAACATTATGATAAGCTGAAAAAGATTTTAATAGTCTCAATTAATGTAGGAGCTTATAAAGCAGGTCTGAGATTCTGTAGAGGCTAGACTAGTTGTGTACAAAAGAATTGAGGTTATTTTTAAGAAGACGTAAAGATTCTAAAACTTTGATATTAGTTGAGAGAATATGCCTAACAGAGCTTAGAAGAAATTCAAAAAAGTGAAAGGAAAGAGATGATTTAAAACTTACCTTAGAAAAGTTTGAAAATTCATCTAAAAATCTAAGCAAACTGTTAGAGATTCAAGTAAGTGATAAGTTCAAGACTGGTGTGGGGTATGATAGTCAAGTGGTTGATAGTCAAGTGTTTGATAGTCAGGTGAATGATAAGCACAAAATAGGTGAAGGGTATCATGCAGTTCCACCTCCCTACACTGGGAACTTCATGCCCCCTAAACCTAATTTGGTACTTGCTGATGAGGAAGAATATGTTTTTAGTGAGTCAATAACTAGTGTGCCTGCAGTTGCAACTAGTGAAGTTAAGACTATTAAATCAAAACCTAAGTCTGTTAGTGAACCACTTATTGAAGACTAGATATCTGACAGTGAGGATGAGAATGAGACTGAGTTTAAGTCTAAACAGAGAAAACCTAGTTTTGCCAAAGTAGAATTTGTTAAATCTAATGAGCATGTGAAAACACCTAGGGAGTCTGTTAAGAAGGTAGAGAATAATAAGCAAGCTAAATACCCTAGGAAAAACAGTCAAAGTCCTAGAGGTAATAAGAGAAACTAGAATAATTTGATGACTCAGAAGTTAGGAAGTAATTTTGAGTTTAAAAATAAAGCTTGTTATGAATGTGGCAGTTTTAATCATTTGATCAAAGATTGTGATTTCTATGAAAAGAAAATGGTAAAAAACTATATGAAACAATGCTAGAAGGGTGAATCACCAAAATTCCCAACGAATAACTCACCCTCATCCAAAAGGAAATTTTGTTCCAAAAGCAGTCTTAATGAAATTTGGCATTAAATCACTTAATACTGCTGGGTAAAACTTTTCAAAAGCAGCAGTATCAGTTAATACTGCCAGACCAATTAATACTGCCTACACAAGACCAATAGTGAATAGTGCAAAGAAAGCATCAAATGTTTTAAATAAAGCATATACACATGTTAGAATGCCCTTTAACAAGTCTATAACAAATAAGAACAGTAATTTAAAAGAAAAAGCTAATACTGTTAAGGGAGATGTTACTACTGCCGGACCAAAAGCAGTAGTAAGTAATAATAAGGGAAATGAGGCTAATGCTGTTAAGGCCTTAGCATGTTGGGTTTGGAGACCAAAGCAAAAGGTTTTAGACCATGTCTTCAGACACAATGGTGCATCAATGAATTTTAAAAGATTTGACTATGTTGATGCACAAGGCAGATCTAAGTCTGTAATGGCTTGGGTCCCCAAGAGAGCCTGATTCTCTTACTTTTGTACAGGGCAATCCATAGCTAGAATTGCAGGAAAAAGGAGTAATTGACAGTGGATGCTCTAGGCACATGACTAGAAACAAGTCCTACCTCTCAGATTATGAAGAAATTGATGGTGGATTTGTTGCATTTGGAGGAGATCCCAAAGGAGGTAGAATCACTGGTAAAAGTAAAATCAGTACAGGATTGGATTTGAAGATGTGTACTTTGTTAAGGAGCTTAAGTTTAACCTTTTTAGTGTCTCACAAATGTGTGACAAGAAAAACAGTGTTCTTTTTACAGCTCTGATAGTGTTGTTTTATCTCCGGATTTAAGCCTACTTGATGTAAATCCATGTCTTGGCTCTTAGTGTTCTAGGAAAGATAACATGTATAGTATGATTTAAAAGAATATTTTTCCTTCAGAGGTCTAACTTGTCCTTTTGCAAGGCCATTATTAGATGAATCTAATCTCTGGCTAGAAAGGCTTGGGCATATAATTTCAAAACACTAATAAAAAACTAGTTAAGGAAACTGTAAGCGGTTACCTTTAAAGATTTTGAAAATAATCACAATGTGTGGATGTCCAGAAAGGTAAGCAAAATATGCTCTTGTAAAGACCAAGACTGGTAGTCATTAGCTAACCATTACAAATGTTGCATATGGATTTGTTTGGGCCAACATTTGTAAAAAGTCTAATGAAAAAGATGTACTGCCTAGTTGTCACAGATGACTATAGTAGGTTTAGTTAGGTTTTCTTTTTAGCCACTAAGGATGAAACTAGTGAAATCCTTAAAACATTCATAACTGGCATAGAAAATCTAATAGACCTTAAGGTAAAAGTAATTAGATATGACAATGGGACTGAATTCAAGAATAAGTTCATGAATCAGTTCTATGAAATAAAGGGTATTAAGAGGGAATTTAGTGTTGCCAGAACTCCACAACAAAATGGAGTAGCAGAAAGGAAAAATAGGACACTAATAGAGGCTGCTAGGACTATGCTAGCTGATTCATAATTGCCAACAACTTTTTTGGCCGAAGCAGTTAATACTGCTTGTTATGTTCAAAATAGAGCGTTAGTTATCAAGCCTCACAACAAGACCCATTATGAACTTTTTCTAGGTAGAAAACCTGCCTTAAGCTTCATGAGACCATTTGGGTGTCCTGTTACTATTCTTAATAAATTAGATCACCCAGGTAAGTTTGATGGAAAGGCTGATGAAGGGTTCTTTGTAGGATACTCTACCAATAGCAAAGCATACAGGATATTCAACAATAAAACTAGGATAGTAGAAGAGAACCTGCATGTTAAGTTTAGTGAAAAAACACCTAATATTGCAGGAAATGGACCTAATTAGCTTTTTGATATAGATGCTTCTTACAATATTATGAACTTAAAGCCAGTTGTTACAGGGAATTCAAACTATGGTAATGCAGGTACAGAAAAACATTGTTGCAGTCAAGATGGGAAGAAATAGTACCTCTGATCAAAAGTGTATACTGCTACCATTGTTGACATCTGATCCATCACTCTCTAAAAGTTTAAAGGATTCTCGTGATGCTGGATTCAAATCATCACAGGAGGAGAAAAAGATAGATTCTGAACATCAAGAGAATGAAGATAGTAAGGTGCCAAATATAGAGGAGCCAAGAGTTAATCAAGAGCAGGATGCAAATGTTAACCACAATAACAACATTAATACTGTTAGTCTAACTGTTAGTGCTGCTGACATAGAAAATAATGTTATTGATGAGAATATAGTCTATAAATGTATTGATGATCCAAATATGCCTAATTTGGAAGAGATTGTCTATTCTGATGATGATGATGAAGTTGGTGCAGAGGCTGTCATGAACAATTTGGCTACAAATATGCCTATCAGTCCTATTCCAACTACACGAGTTCAAAAGGATCATCCACTTGAACAAATCATTGGAGATATACATTCAGCACCTCAAACCAAAAGGATGACAAAGAATGTGACTGAACATGATATGTTTAGTTCAGTGCAACAGAGAATCAACCATAAAGATTTTCAAAATTGTCTGTTTGCTTGTTTTCTATCATAAGTAGAACCCAAAAAGGTGATCCAAGCTTTGATTGATCCAAGCTGGATAGAAGCAATATAGGTTGAGCTCCTACAGTTTAAATTATAAAAGGTTTGGACTTTGGTTGATTTACCACATGGCAAGAGGGCCATTGGTACTAAATGGGTGTACAGAAACAAGAAAGATGATAGAGGTATTGTGGTTAGAAACAAGGCAAGACTGGTGCTCACAAGGTTAAACACCAAGAAGAGGAATTGATTTATGTTGTTTTTTTTTTTTTTTTTTTTTTTTTAATTGAAGTTTTTGCTCTGTTGCATAGGTAGAAGCAATCAGGTTATTTTTAGCCTATGCATCATTTATGGGGTTTATTGTGTACCAGATGGATGTGAAAAGTGCCTTTTTATATGGTATATTGATGATGAGTTTACTGTTGTGCCAACCTCCTGGGTTTTAAGATCCATACGTCCTGCTGTCAAAGTTTATAGGTAGAAAAGCTTTATATGGTCTACATCAAGATCCTCTAGGCCTGGTATGATGACCTGTCTACCTACTTATTGAAATCATTTAGAGAGGAAACTATGATAAGACTAGGGGGAATCGAGCCGAGCCGAGCTCGAGCTCGCTAAGGCTCGAGCTCGGCTCGTTTAAGTCTTATAAAGCTCGAGCTCGAGCTCGGCTCGGTTCGAGCCTTATTTTTTAAGCTCGAGCTCGGCTCGTGACATGTAATATGGGCTCGGGCTCGGCTCGAGCTCGGCTCGATTATACAATTTGAAAATGAAAAATTAAAATTTGGCTCAAAACTTGCGCTCGAGCTCGAGCTCGGTTCGTAATAGATATATTTTGGGGCTCGGTTATTAAAATAATAAAAAAAAATTTAAAAAAATATAAAGGGGCTTGTTATAGAGCTCGTTAATAAGCTCGAATATATACTCTTGCATAATATTTTATACAAATTTCGTTTACGCTCGTTTAGGTCGCGATAGCCCAAAGCGAGAACTTTGTATGTAGAGCACGGGCTCGTGCTCGATTAATAAATGAGTGGGCATACTTAGGCTCGAGCTCGGGCTCGAGCTCGTTTAGGCTCGGCTCGTTCGAGCTTTTTACCGATCCGATCCCGAGCTTTTCACGAGCGGCTCGGCTCATTTCCACCCCTAGATAAGACTTTGTTCATCAAGAAGGACAAAGGTGATATCCTATTAGTACAAGTGTATGTTGATGACATCATCTTTGGGTCTACAAAGAAGTCTTTATGTGTTGAGTTTGAGCAGATAATGCACAAGAGATTCCAGATGAGTTCTATGGGGGAGCTCACTTTTTTCTTAGGATTACAAGTGAAGCAAAAAGATGATGGAATCTTCATCAGCCAAGACAAGTATGTGGCTAATATATTGAAGAAGTTTAATTTTGCCACTGTGAAGACAACAAGAACTCCAATTGAGACTAACAAGGCATTGCTCAAGGATGAAGAAGCTGAGGATGTGGATGTTTACTTATACAGATCAATGATTAGATCATTGATGTACTTAACAGCTTCTAGGCCTGACATAATGTTTTCTATTTGTGCTTGTGCAAGGTTCTAAGTTACTCCTAAAGTCTCACATCTTCATGCAGTGAAGAGGATCTTTATATACTTAAAAGTTCAACCTAAATTAGGCCTTTGGTATCCTAGGGATTCACCATTTGACTTGGAAGCTTACTCTGATAGTGATTATGCTGGAGCTAGCCTTGACAGGAAATCCACAACAGGAGGTTGTCAATTTCTTGGCAAAAGGTTGATTTCATGGCAATGTAAGAAGTTGACTGTAGTTTCCAATTCTACTACTGAAGCAGATATGTTGCTGCTGCTAATTGCTATGGGCAGGTGTTATGGATCCAAAATCAAATGCTTGATTATGGGTTTAACTTCATGAACACCAAGATTCACATTGATAATGAAAGCACCATTTGTATTGTGAAGAATCCAGTGTTTCATTCTAAAACCAAGCACATTGAAATAAGGCACCATTTCATCAGAGATTCTTATGAGAAGAAGTTGATTCAAGTAATCAAGATTCACACAGACCACAATGTTGCAGATCTTTTCACAAAGGCATTTGATGTTAGCAGGTTTAACTTTCTGATTGCTAGCATTTGATTACTTAACCTCTGAAGTATTGTTTGAGGGGAGGTTATTGGATGAAAGGGAATGTATCATTTGTAACACCCCCAAATTTGGGTAGCAGCGGAATGTTGAATATCCGAGGGAGTTACTTCATAGATCAATAGCACAAGATATGAGAACGACCACTAACATGTCGTTTTAAAAAGATACATTGGATTAACAAAATGCTTGTTCATTACATAAGCTCATGGCTTCAAATTGTTCGACAATATAAGTAAAGATTTTGGTTTATAACAAATGTTCCCAAAATGTAATACGCTCAAATCTTTATACTGGACTTCTTTCTAAAGAGAGACCCCAATGTATCTGGGAGCACCCCGTGCCTTATTTGACCGAGAAAACATGCTTATAAATATCAACGTAATTTTGATGAATTCATTGTTTATGTAAATCAATAGTAGGACCGTAAGATTTCCAAGTGTATGATTAAGCAACAAATGCAAACATCATAAAAAGTAATTACGTTTTCCTAAGCTCATGACACTGAAGCTCGACATGTATGTAGCATTAAAATTGCCAATAATGGCACCATGAATTGTTGTTCTAACCGAAACATCAAATCCGACATGTTATAACGTCGTTCACCGGTGATTGTAGTCATCCGAAACGGGGATTGTCAGTCCCAAATAGATCTACTCATAAATCGCGACTACAATCCAGTAATTGACAGTACATGTATAAATGGGGCTCAGTGGTTATCGCTACTTAGGCAAACATGAAATCATTGTATAAATGTACACTTGCGTCCAATTTGTAAAACAAGCATGTTCTCACCCCAAAGATGTAAATTATTTAAATAATTGTAAAACATGAGGCTATGAACTCACCTTAGTAAATAGTCCTCTGGAAATGATAATATATATCCAAGTATGAATCACACCGTCAGATACCTAAGTAAATACGGCCAGTCTTAGTCTACAATTTTAGGCTAAAGACTCAATGTATAAACTACAATAAATTTGCTAGTTTATATATACTGTTATCACTTGTGTGGTGGTGTACATGTTTAATGTATTTGAAATTGTTTGATGGCTCTTGGGAAGGTAAACTATCCCATACGTTCTTGTCTACGTATAACGGTTATTAATAAATATTCGTATTTATTAAATCGTAGATTTAACTCGTATATTTCCTGAATACAACTCGTCCGATAAGTTAAATGTTTATGAAATCACTTTCGTTCACAAAATACCCTTAAGTTTCTTATAATTACAAAACAGCCCCTGGGTATATAAAATATATACTATTTTACATTTCAAACCCTTAAGTTTTCATAATTACACATTTAGTCCTCCAACTTAACACAATTTACACTTTAGGTCCTTATATGTTTAAAACAGCCCCTTAAGTTCCAAAAGTGCTCAAAACAGTCCCTAAACCTTATAAAATCAGTTATGACAGTTTTAACCCCTCTAGTTTGTAATTTACACTTTTAGTCCTCCAACTTTACACAATTTCGCATTTTACGTCCATTTAAGTTCTAACAAGTGGCAACAAGTTTTATAAAACTCCAATAAGCAAAGCCAACTGTTTTGGCTTATAAATAAGCTCGGATGAGCTTATTTAAGCTTATTGGGCTTATTGGGCCCGTTAAGGCCCATTAAGCTATTTCATGCGTCAATTAAGGTTGCAAGAGTACATAAGACTTTCAAACTAATTAAGTTATAAAAGTCAGTTTGGCTTATTAATAAGCTCGGGTGAGCTTATTTTGGGCTTATTGGGCTCGTTGGCCCAACAACCTTAACCGAATGCTAGCAAAAGGTCCATTAGGGTTTCCCTATTGATTTTAACTTATTTTCCATATTTAATAAGTTCATTTGAGTCTGTTTAAGCTATTTTTAAATGTGGGCTTATTCAATAAGTCGTTAAGCTTGTAAATGGGCTTATTAAGCCCGATATGAGTCCGAATAAGATTCCTAATGGTTTTGGCTTGGTCCATTAAGGTCCATTAGTTATTCCTAAGTCCATTGGGGCCATCCAACTATTATAAGTTCACCAATAAGCTGTTTAAGCTTATTGTGAGCTTATTGGCTTGCGTTGGACTCGCAAATGGGCTAACAAGCCCATTATGGGTTCGGCTAGGTTCTCTAATTAGTATTAGGGTCCATATATGTTTCAACTATGTTTGTATGACTCTCAATAAGCTCATAGAGCTTAGAATTAAGTTGTGGCTCCCCGGGTGGGCTTATTGGGCCCGTTTGGCTTTAGACATGGCTAAAGGCCCAATAGGAGTTTAGCTTGAGCATGTAAATCACTAGATGTGACTGTCAGCATCCCCAGAAGCATCCTGGTGATCTGGACTCCTAGCATCTGGTCTTGGCTGCCTAGCTCTCCTCTGCTGCTCTCGTTGGTGCTAACAAACTAGTCCTGCATGTCATCATCTCTCGCCTCATGTCTTAATGACTCGGAGAGTCTCCTACCATCTGTGGCCTGACGCCTACGTCAGTCTCTCGAGCTTTGCTATAACTCATCTGCTGATCTGAAGCGAGTTCATGTATATGATGATGTGTCTGAATGAGAGTACCTACAGGTGGTAGCTGTGTTGATGTGCCTGAGATGGTCTGTATGGCTACACATGTCCCACGGATTAGGTCTGAAGCTCCTGATCGGGTACTGGCTCAATCTATCGAGTGAGCCCAAGCCTCTCAGGAAGCATAGGCCTCCTCCACCATCCATACTGTCTCTTGGAGAGTCATCCTATCCCCCATAAGTAAATCGACCCGCTACGAGTCCATATCGACTCGCTGTGATATACGAGACCTACTATCCTGAGCATCCTCTAGTAAAGCATACAAGTCCTGTGTATCATGCTCATAGAGCTCAGCAAGCTCGTGACACTAGTATTGACCTATCAACGGTCATAGGTGCTATCTCAGGAACTGCCTCTGCTGGATCTACCCAAGTATCCCTAATGCCGTACCCAACATCTCTAATCCCTTGTCGCCTCTCTTCAGCATCTACTATGCTGACAAACCCATAATCTATCCCCCGACCTCTGGTAGGTCTAGCAGTAGAACTCTCCCCGACCTCGTATCTAGAGCCTAGAGTGGACAAACACAACCTCTTGCGAGGTGGCTGCTCGGACTCGGGAATATCATCCCTACGGTCAACAGGTGGTGGTATGTATAGAGATGGTGGTAGTGGTGGAGGTGATGGTAATGCGGCAGTAACTGCATCAATAAGGGCCTGAGTGGATGCTATCCTGAGTGTCTGGATTTGGGTTGGACACCCAGATGATGGTAGTAATGGTGATGGCATAGGTAGTGGTGATGAATGTGCAGGTGGGGCTGTGCACCTAGCAAGGCGCTCTCCTGTAGAGGGTGGTGATAGTGAGATAGGTGGTGATGGTGATGGAGTAGTCATGGCCAGAAGTCTCTCAACCTCTGCCTCTGGTGGAAGGGATATGGAAGTCTGAGGCCGGACGGTAATCCTAGCCCCAATAGTAATGTTAGTGGAGGGTGGTGGTATAGTAGGTTATGTTCCCTCAGGTGGGAAAACAGGCTCATCAATAGGTATATCAATAGCAGAGTCGGCAGGAGCTAAGTGCTCCTCCTCCTCCTCCTCGTCCTCATCATCCTCATCCTCATCAGCGTCATCCCCAGATGAATCGCCGTCATCATCATCTCCATCATCTCCCCCGTCCATAGGATAGTCAACCGGACCATCCTCTGTCTCATCATCCTCGTACTCCTCTGGATCCTCCTCGGGATCCGACTCAGTAACATATCCGGGTGACTCAGCAGTAGGTGAATCAACAGGAGGTAATGGCTGCTCCTCAACTGGAAACTAATGGTCATCCTCCAATGGTATATACCCAGGGTATATAGACTCTAGCACGTAGTCAGGATCATGTGCCTAAAAGAACATAGGTTCACGCTCATCCTCGTCCTGAGGAACTGGCAGTGTCTGTGGATCCTCTAGGCCTGGTATGTAATCCGGTGATGGTGGGGCTACTGGCTGCATCGGGAGTCCGTCGTATCCTAATACGATGACCCATGGAATACCTTCCTCAGATATCTCCTCATCATCGGCTCCCCAGAAGCCTATGTCGGGCTCAGAGTTGGTGTAAACAGAAGTATAGGTAACCGCAGATGTCGCAGAAGACATGATTACTGCAAAAAGCAAAAAATAACCTATATAAGTATTACTTATAGGAAAGATCGGTATGATATGTCTATAATCTTTAATTATAAGAGTGGTCCCTATGTTATATCCATAAGACTCTTATAGTACTGTACTTAGTATATTTTATACGCATATATCGATCATGTAAGCACTTAGTAACTACTAATGCCAAAACAATGCATGTCATGTAAGCATATATTCTGGATGCAAACAAGTAATGTATGTATGTCCCTCGCAAATCCCATTTGTGAAAACAGTGTTTGAAAATGGTTATAGTCCAGACAAAACTTTTGACCTGGTTCTCTATAACCTGGCTCTGATACCAATCTGTAACACCCTCAAATCTGAGTATGCAGCGGAATGTTGAATATCCGAGGGCGTTACTTTATGGATCAATAGCACAAGACAAGAGAACGACCACTAAATGTGTCGTTTGAAAAAGATACATTGGATTAACAAAATACTTGTTTGTTACACAAGCCCATGGCTTTAAATGGTTCAACAATATAATAAAAGATTCCGGTTTATAACAATTGTCCCCAAAATGTAATAAGACCCCAAATCTTAAATGTTGACTCTTCAATTATTGACTTCCAATGTATCATCGCACCTCGTGCCTTATTGACCTGAAAAACATGCTTAAAATGTCAACATAAAGTTGGTGAATTCATAGGTTTATGTAAATCAATAGTAGGACCGCAAGATTTCCAAGTGTATGATTAAGCAACACATGCAAACATCATAAAAAGTAATTACGTTTTCCTAAGCTCATGACACTGAAGCTCGACATG
Organism: Tanacetum coccineum; assembly: GCA_026074375.1. NCBI lineage: Eukaryota > Viridiplantae > Streptophyta > Magnoliopsida > Asterales > Asteraceae > Tanacetum > Tanacetum coccineum. The sequence continues at coordinate 24,629 of BQNB010001493.1, forward strand.
TATGAATGCAATATATTGCCAATGAATGCCCGTGAATGATGTTCTAACCCGAAACATCCCAAATCCGACATGGTATACGTTCGTTCCCAGTGATAGCTAATCACCCGAACGGGGATTGTCAATCCCAAATAGATCTATCTATAACATTCGCGCTCACAATCCAGTAATTGACAGTTCATGATAAAGGGCTCAGTGGGTTATCGCTACTTAGGCAAACACGTAATCATTGTATAAAATGTACACTTGCGTCCAATTTGTAAAACAAAGCATGTTCTCACCCCAAGGATGTAAATCATTTAAATAATTGTAAAACATGGGGCTATGAACTCACCTTAGCAGGTAGTTCTCTGAATGATAATAAATATCCAAGTAAGCAGTGAATCACACCGTCAAGTACCTAAGTAAATACGGTCAAGTCTTAGTCTACACATTTAAGCTAACGACTTTATGTATAAACTAAATTCCATTTTAAGTTTATATATACTGTTATCACTTGTGTGGTGGTGCACATGGTTATTATATTTACAATTTCGATGGTTCTCGAAAAACGCAAAATCATTGTTAATAAATATACTTATTTATTAAGTCGTTAATTAAACCCGTTTAATGTCCGAACATCTTAATATTCGACCGATTTGTTAAGTGTTTTATTTATTCACTTTTGTTCACAAATATACCCTGGGTTTATAAATATACTTTATTTACATTTTAAACCCCCAAGTTTCATTAATCACATAAGTAGTCCTTTAAGTTTACAAAATTGTAATTTAGGTCTTTATAGTTACACTTCAGTGCTTGAGTTTTAGAATGTTTCAAAAATAGTCCCTGGAGTTATCACAATTCGAAAGTGACAATTTAATCCCTTAAGTTTCGAATTGTACATTTTTAGTCCCTCGATTTGAAAAAATTACATTTTGGCTCCAAATAAAACTCAACAAGTGGCATTTCTTTTTGTTAAGTTCAAATAAGTTATAAAAGCTGTTTCGGCTTTTAAATAAGCTCATCGAGCTTATTTTTGGCTTAACGGGCCTTATTGGGCCCGTTAAGGTTCGTTTACAATTTTAAAGGTCCGTTATAGTTTTAATAAGTTTAAAGGTCCTCAATAAGCTTAGTGGGGCCTGATAAGCTGTAAATAAGCTTGGGGAGCTTATTGTAGCTTATTTCGAGCTTATTGGGCCTACGGGCCTAATAACTCAACTCGTATAGAACCTTAAGGGTCCTGTAGGTTTATCTAACTTATTTCTTGGGCTTATTTAGTGTCTTAGGGTCTGTCTTGTTTCAGCTTATTTAAATAAGCTAATAAGCATTAGTTAGTGGGCCGTTGGGCCCATTTAAGGCCCAAAGTGTATTTTAGGCTTTTCAGTTGGGTTCATTTGGGTCCATTAAATTTTCAAGAGCACAAATGTCCTTAATAAGTTCATTTAAAACTATTAAGTTGGTAATAAGCTCGGGAGAGCTTATTAGAGCTTACTCGAGCTTATTGGGCCCGTGAGCCCAATAATTTAAACCTGAATGTTATAAAAGGGTCCATCAAGCATTACTAGCTCTTTTTCTAGACTTGGCAAGCTTATTAGGGTCTGTTTTGAATAAGCTTATCCAATAAGCACTTAAGCTCTCGCTAATGGGCTGTTGGGCCCGTTTAGGGTCTGAATGGGTCGCTACATGACTTGGGTCGGCCCATTAGGGTCCATTAGACTCCCTTGGGTCTATTAATTCTACCAATGTTTATACAAGCCCACTAATAAGCTATCCCAGCTTATCATGAGCCTATTGGCTCGTATTAGGCTTGGTTGTGGGCTAGTAAGCCCGACAAGGGTTTGTTTGTGTTTTTAAGCACTCGTCAAGGTGTCCTAAGACTTATACAAGTTCCATGAGTATATTAAGTCTTTCAATAAGCTCAAAGAGCTTATTCATACCTTGTGGCTCCTCTATCTTGGGCCCGTCAGGCCTGTTTAGGCTGTTGGGTCTATTGGGCCCAACTGTGGGCTTTGCGCGAGTTATACAAGGCCCATTGTAGCCCATTGACATTTCTAACACAAGCATGGTTCAAAATATAGGTCTAGCGACTAGGTGTTGTTTATTTGGCTTGTATTTAGATCGTGTTTGCCACATGCACACGTAAAAGAGTGTCGAGTATTCCTTCCCAAGGCCAAATGCTACATTTACTCGAAAGGTTTAAGTGTATCTTTTATAAAAATGGTTTGTACGTGTCATAGGTCTCGTTTGCCTATGGACGAAAACGTGAAGTCCCTTGTTTACTTGTTTAACTTCTTTGTACATATGTTTTAATAAGTCTTAGCACCACACGAGTATAACATGTACATGTATAGCTACGTAACCCTATATGGGTCCCGACACGAGTATAAAAATCAAATAAAGACTAAGCTATGAATCTCCTTGAGTCGAGAGAGACTTACAATGGTCCTAGAGCTCGATGGCGTGTTTAGATGTAAACCCGACTCGTATACACCCAAACGTGTATTACTTAAGCTTCAAAGCTTGGTATACCAAATCCTTAGCTCGTACACAACTCTTAACACCCTTATGTTCAATCTTAAAGGCTTCTTCGTGTTCTTAGAAGGAATGTGGGTCGAGTTTGGGTTCGGTTTGATGTAAGCCGAATAAGGTAGGGGGAAAAGAAGAAGTTTATCTTAGTGAGAGAGTTTTGAGAGTTTAGAAATGTATTAAGTGTAGTTGTGAGTGTGTATTTATAGGTAATAAGCTTAGTCACATCTTCTAGTCCACGAACAAAACCAAACCGTGCCCTAACCTTGTGGTTTAGTGGTTTCTAGTTAGTCACACATAGTTTCTTGCTAAACCACCTAAGTACAAGCTTTAATTAGTTAGTTGATGTACAAGATTTACTTAGCTAGTGAAATCTTTAGGTTTTGTGGGTTGGGGCTTGGTTAACCGCGGCATAAGAAGGCAAGAACAAAAGAAATGGTTATTAACCATTGGTTACTTGGCTAATAAGAGACATTAAGTACTATCCTTAATTAGTTTGAGGATGTACTAGTACTTTAGGATTGTTTAGAAGATTTGATTTAGCTAGTATACACTAAGGACGATTTATGTGGCTTTTCTTGTACCCACATTCGGCTATTTTATGTTACTAACACAAGATTTGGTCAAGTTTTGTGTTTAGGCATTTAAATTGGGTATTGGTTTGAGTCTAGGTAAGTCTAGGTATTTCCGGGGTGTGTCCAAATGTATTTTATCGCGAAACGTAACCCTTTTACGTGTCCAATAAAAATAAAATACGCAAAGTACATAATTATCTTCTTAATAATTATTTCTTACTTGTTTTGATGTAAACCTTAATTTATTTGATGACCGTTTACATTCATTGATTATTTTTAGTCTACGCAATTTAGCTTAAAAGTAAACATTAAAAGTAAACGCGTATCGGACTAAAATAATTAGTGATCATTAATAGAGTCGTACAATGACATGAAAATGAGAAATGTTACAGAGCAGGAGTAGGACACTCAGGATATTTATGCTGTGATCGAGGATGGTCAGGACAGACAGAATCAGCTATTATAGAGAGTTGACGTACTGATCAAGGATAGTCAATTCCACCATGAGACTGAATGACTGTTGGATCAGGAGGCTCTAGTTTCTCGAGAGGCTTGGGCACATTCAATAGGATTGAGTTCAGCAGTTTACTATAAGCTGTAGGCCTATAGGACTCATACCCAGATGCAAGATTACCGTATCGCTTCACATGAGTCATTGACGGCAACATTGATTGCACAGGTTTCATTGCTACAGGGATAGTTTTTAGCGGCTCTATGACAGATCCAGGCACTTCAGGCTAGAGATCATGCTCATGCAGATGATCCCGAGGGCGCTAGTAGTTCTGCCTAGGTTTACATTTTCATGTCATATTCATAGCAATCATTATGTTAACCGGCTAAGTATTATGGGTTTTATACCCAGCTAGCACGGCAGTAGGATTTGTATTTTTCATTTCTTGTATCAGACAATCATGTATGTTTTCCTAGTTATATATGATGTGTTGTATTATGTCATGTCGATCTCAATTCTGTTATGTATTGTGATCCAAGTCATGTTATATAATTACTGTGTGATGTGATCTTGTTATATATAATGTGTTGTATTATGTTATGTCGATCTCAATTCTGTTATGTATTATCATCCCAGTCATGTTATATAATCACTGTGTGATGTGATCTTGTTATATATTATATGTTGTATTATGTTATGTCGATCTCAATTCTGTTATGTGTTGTGATCCTAGTCATGTTATGTAATCACTGTGTGATGTGATCTTGTTATATATATGTTGTACCCATGTCATGTTGTGGTGTTTACGAAAACTCACGTGTTTTATATTGTTGTGGTTTAGAACAATATGCCACCAAGAAGAACCCTTGCTGCTACTACAAGGGCTGCTGCTACTGCGGCTGCTGCCCCTATGACAGCTGCTGCTGTTGAGCAACTAATCGAAGCAAGAGTGTCTGCGGCACTTGTTAACAAAGAAAATCTTCGAAATAGAACTAATGGTCATGGCGACAGAAGCCACAATTCTGACACTGGAATTAGAGGAACTGTATGCACTCCCCGTGAGTGTACGTACAAGGATTTTCTAAATTACAAACCCCTTACTTTTAAGGGTACTGAAGGAGTGGTTGTGCTGTCACAATGGTTCGAGAAGATGAAATCAATGTTCTATATCATCAACTGTGCTATGGAGAACCAAGTTAAGTTTACTACATGCACTTTCCTTGGAAATGCTCTAACATGGTGGAACTACCACATGAAGACTGTCACTCAAGATGTTGCTCATGCTATGGATTGGAAGGCACTAAAGAAGATGATGACAGTCAAATATTGTCCAAGGGGTGAAATCAAGAAGTTAGAAATTAAGCTCTGGAACCTAAAAGTAAAAAGTACTGATTTCGCAAGTTACACTCTGCCTTTTCAAGAGCTTGCAGTGATGTATGCAAGGATGTTCCACGAGGAATCGGAGGACGTTGAGAAATATGTTGGTGGACTTCCTGATATGATTCGGGGAAATGTAATGTCATATCAACCCAAGACGATGGAGAAAGTAATTGAGTTTGCCAATGATCAGATGGATCAAAAAGTCCTCACTATAACTGAAAGGCAAGCTGAGCAGAAGAGGAAGTTAGAGTTTAATGCTGGAAACAATCAGGGGCACCAATAACAAAACAAGAGACAGAACACTGGGAGGGCTTACACTGCTGGGCCTGGTGAAAAGAGGGAGTACACGGGATCATTGCCCTTGTGTACAAAATGCAACTATCACCACAAAGGTCCATGTGCTCCCAGGTGTAATAAGTGCAAGAAGATCGGTCATCTGGCTCGTGACTGTAGGAGTTCTAGTCCTAATGGTAATAATAACAATCGCGAGAACTTCAAGACAACTCAGAATGCTGTCACTTGTTATGAGTATGGTGTTCAAGGTCACTTTAAGAAAGACTGCCCAAAGTTGAAGAATGGAAACCGTGGTAATTAACGTGGGAATAACAATGCAACAACCAAGGTTTATGTGGTGAGCAATGCGGGAACAAACCTGGACTCCAACATTGTTACAGGTACGTTCCTTCTAAATGACCGCTATGCTTCTATCTTATTTGATACTGGTGCTAATAGAAGTTTTGTATCTACTACATTTAGTTCCCTAATTGATATCACACCAACTACATTAGACCATTATTACGATGTTGAACTAGCTGACGGGAAAATAATTGGGACAAACACTATCATCCGGGGTTGTACATTAAATTCTTAGACCATCCATTCAACATCAACTTAATGCCCGTAGAACTTGGTAGCTTCGACGTCATAATCGGTATGGATTGGTTATCAAAGTACCATGTTGTCATTGATTATGTCGAGAAGATCGTTCGTATTCCCTAGGGAAATGAAACCTTAATTGTTCATGGTGACAGAAGTAATCAGGGAAACGAGACTCGTTTGAACATCATTTCGTACACCAAAACTCATAAATATTTGTTGAAATGACATAATGTCTTTTTGGCACATGTTACTACGAAGGAGACTGAAGACAGTCGGGGGAGAAGTGACTTGAGGACGTACCAATCGTTCGAGATTTTCCTGAAGTATTTCTTGAAGATTTGTCGGGTCTTCCACCAACTCGACAAGTGGAATTCTAAATCGATTTGATGCCCGATGCTGCACCTATAGCACGAGCACCCTATCGATTAGCTCCTTCCGAAATGAAAGAGTTGTTGGGACAACTGCAAGAACTATCCGACAAGGGCTTTATAAGACACAGTTCCTCACCTTGGGGAGCTCCAGTCTTGTTTGTCAAAAAGAAGGACGGATCATTCCGGATGTGCATTGACTACCGGGAATTGAATAAGCTGACGGTGAAGAATCGTTATCCTCTCCCAAAGATTGATGATTTGTTTGATCAACTACAAGGATCCAGTGTTTATTCGAAGATAGACTTGCGGTCGGGTTATCATCAGCTTAGAGTACGAGAAGAGGATATTCCGAAGACGGCATTTAGGACTCGGTATGGTCATTACGAGTTCCAAGTGATACCATTTGGTTTGACAAATGCACCTGCAGTATTCATAGACCTTATGAAGTGAGTGTGCAAACCATACTTGGATAAGTTTGTAATTGTTTTTATCGATGATATACTAATTTATTCAAAGAACAAGAAGGAGCATGAAGAGCATCTTAAGGCAATTCTGGAATTGCTCAAAAAGGAGGAGTTGTACGCTAAATTCTCTAAATGTGAATTTTGGATTCCTAAGGTACAATTTCTCGGTTACGTGATTGATAGTCAAGGCATTCATGTGGATCCCGCCAAGATCGAATCCATAAAAGATTGGGCATCTCCTAAGACTCCAACGAAGATTTGTCAATTTTTAGGTCTTGTCGGTTACTACTGAAGATTCATTGAAGGATTTTCAAAAATCGCTAAGCCAATGACCAAACTCACTCAAAAGAAAGTTGCCTTTAAATGGGGTGACAAGCAAGAAGCAGCATTTCAGATATTGAAGAATAAGTTGTGTAGAGAACCTATCTTAGCTCTCCCTCAAGGAGCTGAGAACTTCATTGTTTATTGTGATGCGTCGCATAAAGGATTAGGTGCGGTGTTGATGCAAAATGAGAAGGTGATTTCTTACGCATCACGACAGTTGAAGATTCATGAGAAAAATTATACTACTCTTGATTTGGAACTTGGTGCAGTGGTGTTTGCTCTAAATATTTGGAGGCACTACTTGTATGGAACCAAGTGTACTGTGTTTACAGATCATAAGAGTCTACAACACATACTTGACCAAAAGGAGTTGAATATGAGGCAACGTCGTTGGTTGAAGTTGCTCAGTGATTACGATTGTGAGATTCGTTATCACCCAGGGAAAGCAAATATTGTTTCTGATGCTTTGAGCAGGAAAGAGCGAATTAAACCATTAAGAGTCCGAGCCTTAGTGATGATTATTGGTTTGGATCTTCCCAAACAAATCTTGAATGCTCAGACCGAAGCACAGAAACCAGAGAATCTCAAGAACAAAGATGTAGGTGGTTTGATCAGGAAGGATATACCGAAAGAAAAGTTAAAACCCCACTCCAACAGAACCCTATGCTTAAACGGCAAGAGTTGGTTGCCATGTTATGGTGACTTAAGGACTATGATCATGCACGAGTCCCACAAATCAAAATACTCCATCCATCCGAGTTCTGACAAGATGTACCAAGACATGAAGAAGCTATATTGGTGGCCCAATATGAAAGCCGACATCGCCACCTATGTTAGCAAATGTTTGACATGTGCTAGAGTCAAGGCCGAACACCAAAGGCCATCGGGCTTGTTGGTACAACCCGAGATACCCCAATGGAAGTGGGATAACATCATAATAGATTTTGTCATAAAGCTTCCTAAGTCGTTGCAAGGATATGACACCATTTAGGTGATTGTTGACCAACTTACTAAGTCTGCAATCTTTACGCCAATGAGAGAAACTGATTCCATGTAGAAATTGGCAAGAATGTACCTAAAGGAGATAGTCACGAGGCATGGAATACTTGTCTCAATCATTTGTGATCGTGACCCTAGGTTCGCATCAAATTTATGGAGATCACTTCAGAAGGCTTTGGGTACTAGCTTGGATATGAGTACCGCATACCATCCACAAACTGACGGGCAAAGCGAGAGAACTATCCAAACTCTCAAGGATATGCTACGTGCTTGTGTGATCGACTTTGGAAATGGTTGGGTTAGACATTTGCCACTAGTTGAGTTTTCTTACAATGACAGTTATCACGCTAGCATCATGGCTGTACCTTTCAAGGAACTTTACGGTCGAAAGTGTCGTTCACCTGTTTGTTGGGCTGAGGTCGGACAAGTTCAACTCACCGGTCCAGAAATGGTCCAAGAGACAACTGCGAAGGTCATTAAGATCAAGCAGAGAATGCAAGCTGCTCATGACCGACAAAAGAGTTACGTCGATTTAAAGCGTAAGCCGATGGAGTTTCTAGTTGGGTATAGGGTTATGCTTAAAGTTTCAACTTGGAAAGGGGTCGTACGTTTTGGCAAACGGGGGAAATTAAACCCTAGATATGTTGGACCTTTCAAGATGCTGGAAAAAGTTGGATCCGTTACTTACAAGCTTGAGCTTCCTCAAGAGTTAAGCAGGGTTCACAATACATTTCATGTATCCAACTTAAAGAAATGTTATTCCGACGAACCATTAGCCGTTCCGTTGGAAGGACTCCATGTTGATGACAAATTCTGTTTTGTGGAAGAACCTGTAGAGATCATAGATCGAGAAGTCAAACAGTTGAAGCAAATCCGTATCCCAATTTTTAAGGTTCGATGGAACTCAAGGAGAGGTCCTGAGTTCACATAGGAACGTGAAGACCAATTTCAAAAGAAGTATCCATATCTCTTCAGTAAACCCACACCTTCATCAAGTGTTGCAACTTGAGCCTTGAGGACAAGGCTCTTCTAACGGGTGGAGACTGTAACATTTCTCATTTTTAGGTCATTTCCCGACTTAATTATTAACATTATTTATTTTTAGGGTTTTACGCGTTCGCTTTTAATTATTATCCTATAGTTAATTCGCGTAAACTAAAAATCATCATTCAACGTAAACGGACAACAAAAAAGTTAAAGTTTACATCAAGCAAGTGTTATATGATTATTAATAGTATAATTTATAACTTTTCAAAATTTATTTTTATTGGTTACGTAAAACGCTTACGTTTCACAATAAATCACATTCGGGCATACCCGGAAGCACCTATACCTATCTATACTCAAACCAATACCCACTTTTATACCTAATATACAAAAATTAACTAATTTATCACTTGATAAAGCCATAGGGCCGGATGTGTGATCATACACACTAAATAAATAAACAAATTCATAAGTTACCTTAATCTAAACCAACCTAGGACCAAGTACCTTACACCTTTCACATATTTCTAGTAATTGTCAAGTCTCAAGTACCTTCTAAGCCATCCTAGGCATCCAAATGCATTGAAAGGAGGAGAAGGCCTTACACAATTGTACTCCTAACCCATCTAACTAACTTAGGTTAATTTAAGGTTGTTAAGGCTTAACCAATCCTATGTAAGGCAAGTACTGGGAGAGTTAAATACACACATTCATTAACTAAGTAAAATTCACAAGGAATTCTCTCCCAACCCAACTATAATACTCACAATTTTAAGCTAGGGTTTCTTATAAAAACTTCATTCCAAAGGATTACAAGTGATTAAGCATTCATTCTAAGTATATCTAAGATCATTCAAGTGCATTGGAAGCTTGGGTTTGTGGTTTAACAAGAAGTATACAAGAAATATAATTAGGGTTTTCCTAATTAGGTTTTGATCTTGTGGTTGATTCATTGGGTTAAAGCTTAAGTATAAGCTTATGTTCATCATTCCACTACACTCCTCTAAGGTCTATTTTAGCTTTAACATCTTCATTATTCATTTACATGTTTACATACTTGATATATATGTTAATCACCACCTAGGTTTACTTTATGAAGTTTATAAAACAAAAACCATGTACATACATACACAAATTCATTTTCTTTATGGTTAAGATGATGTTTTAAATATGTTAATATGTTTAAAATAAGGGTTTACAAGCAATGGAAAGTTTATATAACTATTTGTCAAGTTATGGTTATTTATTAACTTTATAAAGTTTAGTTAAACAAATAAATATGTTGGACAATTTTCTTGGATAATATGGACTTATATTGATGGATATAATGTAGAGGAAATAATTTATAAACCATGGATGTTAATTTATAAATTACAAGACTTTTGGTAACTTTATAAAGTTTAAAAGTGTATAAAACAAATTAATGAAACTTAATGAGGTTACTGTTCATTCGAACCAGGTAATACATATTATATATTTTATAAAAAATAGTACTTTTCATGAGGATCATAAGCATATAAATAACTTGAAAAACCGAGCCCTAACGAAGAAGATATGACGTTTACAAGTTTACGATAATTATATATATATAAATGTTTTTATAAAAGTTATTTTATAAAAATCGAACCAAATTCGAATCTGATTATTTGAGGGATCATTTTTATGAGAAAGTACAAGTTATAAGGATTCTAAAACTATAAAGTACATTGAGAATGGATTTATAACAAAGAAGGTAAATTATTTACATGTTTAAGTTAGAAAGTATTTTTATAAAAGTAGTTTTATATAATTTTATAAAAACAATTAAAATTACAGTTCATCAGAGGCATAAATATTATACATATAATATTTTGATATATTTTCTTAATATGGAGCCATGAATATAAATAACACGAAAAACAGAGTTTAAACGATAAAGATATAAGATTTATAAAACCGTATGCACTATTTTATAAAAACAATTAAACTAATTATATAATATCATTATATAATCAATAATAATATTAAAACATGTATTATTAACAAACAATCAATTGTGAGACGAAAACCACACTTTATTTTACGGATACAAATACAAACACCTTTATTCAATAAAGTACGGTTTAAACATTGTTTTGACATTTAAAACTAAAAAAAGACTATTAGGTGGTGGTGTAACTATATAACTCATGATGTAGTACTATTAAGTACATTGTACTCATAAGGCCTACATTTAATTAGGTTGCATTCGGATTTCGCTTCTCGACTCACTCACTTGATTTATATTATCAACACTATTCACTAAGGTGCGTTTATAGCCCCATGTTTTACTATATCAATGATTTACAACTTTTGGGGTGAGAAACATGCATTGTTTTACAAATTGGACGCAAGTGTACATTTTATCATGATTATGTGTTTGCCTAAGTAGCGATAACCCACTGTGCCCATTATCATGAACTGTCAATTACTTTGTGTGAGCGCGAATGTTATAAATAGATCTATTTGGGATTGACATCCCCGTTCGGGTGAGTAGCACTCACTTTGTCGGTTTTCCAGATAACGGACGTATACCATGTCGGATTTGGGATGTTGCGGGTTTAAACATCATCAAGGGCAATGTTGGCAATTTATATTGCAATTCACACATGTCGAGCTTCAGTGTCATGAGCTTAGGGAAACGTAATTACACTTTGTGATGTTTGCATCTGTTGCATTATCATACACTTGGAAATCTTGCGGTCCTACATTATATTTACATAAATCTATGGATTTACCAACTTTATGTTGACGTTTTAAAGCATGTTTTTCAGGTAAATGAGGCACGAGGTGCTAAGGATACATTGGGATACTTTTTTGAGGAGTCATGCATACAAGATTTAGAGTCATTACATCTTGGGATTTTTGTTATGATCTAAAAATCTTTGTTATCAAATGTTGAACAATTTAAGCCGTTGCGCTTTGTATTAAACAATTTCAATAAATTCAATGTATCGTATTTTAAAAGACTCTTTTAGAGGTCGTTCTCATATCTTTTGCTATTGATCTATGATGTAACGCTCCCGGATTCATTATTTCGCTGCGACCCTATTTAGGGGTGTTACACCGGATCCGAATTTTCAATTAACCGGTGCCTCACCATGCATCCGCTTTCGATCCCTGGGTTTTGAATATCAAACACAATTACCATAAGCACCACAAAATAATAACATGTTTTATCAAAATCGTCCATTTCATCCTTCGTATAACAACCAAAATGCTTTCTACCAATCACCAACTAGATTGTATTGTCCTACTATGGATTCATCGACGTCTTCCTACGCAAATCAACCTTATTCTCCACTTAATCGTGTTAATCTTGATATGGATTTTGAGTAGTTAATGTATAGTCAAGAGTATACTCGACCCAAGATTATTTATGGGTCAAGGTTTGGCTCACGGTTTGGCTTATGGTTCTGCTCAAGTTGACGACGACGACTCTCATATGGAAGAGATGCCACCCGTCAAACCTAAGAAGCCGTTGAAGCGTGCTTCAAAGGCCAAGGAGAAAGTGCCGCCAAAAGACTAGACAACCGCAGAAGAGATCGAGTTGTACGAAGCTTGGTACGATGTGTCAGAAAATAGCGAGAGGGGAATCAGTATGAAGACGAAGGGTTTTTTGGGAAGCGGTTATTGAGTACTTTGAAAAGGTAACTGGTTCAACAAGAGGGTACGACTCGATTCTTAGCAAATGGAAAATATCGTTCGCCCTAGAATTGGTTCTTTTTGCGCCATCATCAATAATATTGAAGCAAATCACGAAAGTGGTTCAAATGACCTCGATGTGTACCAAAAAGCGTGTGCAGAATACAAAATGATCTACATGCATGACTTTACGTTGGAGCATTGTTATAACATTTTGAAAGATCACCAAGGTTGGTTAGAGATTGAGATGCATGCTTTTTACAAGAATATCAAGGGGCAAAAAAAGTCCAAGACTTCTGAAACCACCTCAAGGTCGACATCTGGTGGTTTTAATTTGAACAATGAAGCGGATGAGTGTGGGAAAGAGATTCAAGAAAAACGAGCTATGGGTCATGACCGAGCAAAAGCCAAGAAGAAATCATTTGCCTTCTCTCGTAAGGGATCTTCTTCATTTGTTGATTTGATAGCCGACAAATTCTTAAACATGAAAAAGGAAAAATGAGGAAAGGGGGAGGAGCACCAACAGTCCTATATCTAGTTGAAGAATCGAGAGTTGGATATCCAGGAGGTAGAGCGTCAGGAAGCTGCAGAGTTGAAAAGAGGGAAACTTACAATAGAGCGTCAAACACTTTAATTAGCCGAAAGAGAGAAACAAGACAGAGACATATTATTTTATAATTCAGAAATCAGTTCCTCTTTGCCTGCAATATAACAAAAGAAGCTGTAGGAGATGAAATACGAAATCAGGGAGCGATATATAACTTAGATTATTAGTTTAAGTTTTTAATTATTATTATCATGTTAGTTTTATGTAGTGTTTTTATATTTTTGTAATGTTTTTATATTTATGTAATGTTTTTATTTTAAATGAAATTTAATTTTGTTGTTAAAAAACTTTAAAAAAATGAAGGTCGTCTTATAGTGGCAAAAAGTCGTCTGTAGGTCGCTGGAGAGAGAAAGGTGATGTGGCAAGGGAAAATGTAGGTCGCTGGTGGTCCTTATAATGCATAGCCTAAGAACACATCATGTGCTTCAAAAATCTCAATTTTGACTTTCTATCCCATTTTAAGAGAACATTCATGTTTTAGCCAAAAGTATACGCCACTTGGCGTCTTTTAGCCAACATTGACCCCATTTTCCCAATATGGTCATGCTCTACCGCTCTACCATCTTAGATGGTTGACAGGTGTCTAATTAAATGTACGTTTTGTTGGCCTACAAATTAGTGGGTTGACCCACTGTGATAACCGGTAATTTACCCAGGGTTAAGTATTATAAAATATTATAATTTTGTATTTTGAAGTCTTTCGATCTTGTTAGTTTTCCTGGTGAAAGCTGAGAAGTTGACATCAGTTGACTATTTTGCATAAAATTTGATGGAGTTTTGAGTTCATAAGTGAATCACTTTTGATTCGTTTTTTCTGTTTTATAGTGGTTTTGAGGTTTTTAGTGCTTTCCAGGAAGTTTTGTCCCGTCTAGCGAGAAATCGTCACGCAGCGCGTACCGGCACGACAGTTTATTTGAGAGTGGAGATTTAATGAATTTGGGAATATGTTAATGGATTTATTTATTTAATAAATTCTGTTGGTTTAAAACGTAAATCGTGAGTGTGGGATTTGAAAGTTATCAAAAAACGGTTGTTTTCGTGAAATTCGGTAAAAGACTGTAACGCTCGTAAGAAAATTGTTGATCCCACTTGAATAGATCTTGCTTAGCTTGTAAAAGGCTTAGTTGTATTGAATAAATCCAAGAAAACTATGGTAGAAACTATGATTGAATATATCAAGGAATATGCGGAATCTAGTCTATGATACTAAGAAGAATAAGCAATGAAACAGTAACAAACAAGTTTAATAACAATAGTTTATCAAACTTTCAGCCTTAATATAAAACGAACACTGTTAATAGTGTTAGGGTTTACAAAACCTTGAAGCTACGAATATCAAAGATGTGTATCTAACATTATGCCATAGGACCTCCTTTTATACACCAAGGAGTCCTACAAGGCTTACAATACTTTCCTAAGTTATCATGATCTTTTCTATAAGCAAACAAATCTCTTAAACAAATAAGTTATACATATCTTCTTTACAAATAACTAATGCTTATCTTCATAAGTATTCTTGTTTTCCAATCAATCTTTATCTCTTCTCTAATAAGTCTTTGATCTTATCTCTGTCAGCATAATCCTTCCAGCAGTTGTAACTGAGCACAAGCAGCATTAACTGCTTAGAAGTTTACTTTAGCAGTACTAACATACACTAGTAGTAGTAACTTTTATACTACCAGTACTAACTACTTAGTATAATTTTCATTAGTATTACAAGCAGCACTAAGTTATGCTTGACAGCACTAATATATACCTGAGCAACAGTAACTCTAAGAATCATCTTGAAGTCTTTTAAACCCAATAATCCTTCCCTAAACTTGATGTTCATCATCTAAATCTTCAAGTTTCTTCATTAAAAGTTTTCACCGTCACCAGGAGAATGCATTCAAACACTTCATTGACCCTTTTCTTGCTTTGTCATGAGCTTGAGTAGTTTATAACACATTTTATTCCAATGGTCAGCTTGAAGCTTTTTGTTCAGCGTGTTTGTGATTATTATTGGTGTAAGGGGATATCTTTTCTCAACCAACATAAAGATATGTAGATTTTTAAAGCTCACAAAGTGCACTCCACAAGTATCAAACAGCTTCTAAATAGTCACTTTGTATCATTATAGATTTCTCCATACTTCACTTTTTATGTTTGGTTCAAACATTACTTTCAGATCACCCCATAAAATTCTTTCATAATCCTCCTCTAGCCTTGTATTCATATGTTTAGCTTTAACCAACTTCCAGAGGGTCTCCAAGTCTTCTCTATCAATATTCTGAAGCATCTTAATCATTGATAAGTATCTTTTGAACTTCCATCAGCTCTTATCAATTGAAAGTGTCCAAACTTTCCTTCTTTAACAATCTTGTATTCAACAATCATTGGAGGTTTGGTGGCTAGAGGTATAGCATCAATTGCTACCTCATCATCTTTAACTATCTCAATATGCATTTTTATCTCTGCCTCCTCTTGATCATCATCTTTTTCAGCTTCTACATGCTCATCTATCTTCTGCTTCTTTGATTTATCAGATTCAAGCTCATCTCCTGCTCTTTTAGAACTTCCTTTAGTTCTTGTCACACTGCTTTTCATCACATCTGAATCCATAGGTACAAATGAATTTACCTGTTTGTATGCTTTGTCGAAGAGCTTCTGAATTTCTTCATAACTCCTTCCTTTCAGTTGATTGTGCTTGTATCCACCCATTATCTTTAGGTATGCACACATTCTATTCCTTATCTGAATTTTGGTAGGTGGTTTACTTCTTTGCTCTACTGCTATCTGTGCTGCAAAGAACTTTCTCCTTTCAGCTATCATCTCCACTAACATTCTTGACTTTTCTTCAATGGAGAATTGTTCTTGTTCATCAGCTTGGAGTCTTGCAGCTAATTGCTCATCAGCCTCAATCATAGCTTGAATGCTATCCAGTTCTTCAATAACTGCTGCTCTGCTAGCTTCTTCTTGTGCAACTTTTTCTTTTTGCATTCTTTCCAACTATGCTTGTTCTTCAGCATGCAATCTCAGTGCCAATTATTCATCAAGTACAATTTGATCTTTCTTCTTTGATGGCTTTTCAGGATCAACCATTTTTGCCTTGCCTTTGTCTTTTGCTTGTAGAAGTTGTGATGCTTGTGAAAAAGAAACTATTGGTGTAAATTCAGGTGCTTGCTCCTCCTGTTCATGAAAGACAATTCCTTTTGCCTTTGGTCTTGTGCTGGCAACAACAGTAGTAATTGTTGTGGCAGCAGTTGTAACAGCCTTTGGTTTAGCTGCTTTGATCTCTATCAAGGTCTGAGCCAGAGTCAACTCATCAACAGTTGTTGTAGCACTGGCAGTAGTAACTACTTCACCAGCAGTAGTAACTGGATCAGCAGCACTAACTGGAATTGAGCTTGTAGTCTTAGCAGCATTAACTATAGGCTCTTCAAACACCTCATCACCATTAAGAACATCAGTATCAAACATCAAGTCTTCATCATTTCTTTCTTGAGTCTCATCAATCAAGGTCACCTCTGCATCATCATCAAGATCAGCTATTTTCCTCCCCTGTTTGGATGCATCCTCCTGAGCACCCAAACTAACATCATTAGAGGATTCTACCCTGCTAGCTGAACCAACCTTCCTTAACCTCTTGAGCCCTGAAGTTCTTGACTTCTTTCTCTTTTCCAACTGCTTGACTCTCTTCTTTAAACTAGCAATCTCCTTTGCTTGAGCAGTCTTTGCTTCCTCCAAATCAAGAACCTGCTTTTGTAGTTTGGTACATAAACTCATCAATTCAGTAAGTTGCAATCTATCCTCACCACTTTGAGGTGGATCACAGGAAGGGGTAGATATAGGTTCCTCATTAGTAGCCTCATCAGGGATAGGCTCTGTAGGACCACTGTCCTTCCTCTGTTTCCTTCTAGACTTTTTCTTTTGAGGCTTAGATGATGATGGTTGAGTAATAATGGGTGTGGAATGGGAATCAGTAGGAGCAGCTGAATCTTCACCCATGTCTTCTGGAGCTTGAACCATCATAATTTGAAATAAAGGGGTGATTCTCTAGAGAAACCTTTTCATTCCCTCTTAATACTAGCAAAAATATTCTTTGTATAGGAAGGTGTAACATAAATCCCTTTACGTTTGGACATTCCTTCAAGTTGTTTGTCCAGGAACACTTGCACAAATCTTGGATACATAAGAAATTTAACCCCACCCTCCAAGTTCTTTATCACATTATCAAAAATGTACTTGGAAAAGTTAAATTTTTGGTTTGTAGCAAGATAGATGATAACAGATGTCATAGTGCTACTAAATTCATTCTAAGCTGTAGTCTTAGCACTAAGGCATTGCAGAATTGTATGGATAAGAAAATTTCATTGAGATGAAAAATAAGCTTTATAGAATGTAAGCTTTTGTGTAAGATTTTCATACCCCATGAGTGTCAGCTGTTCAAAAATTACATCATTTGGCAGACATTCAGTCCCTTCAGCATCTTCTAACATAAGATCACTTCTTACACTCTTCTCAGTGATGATCACCTTCTTCTTATCTACTAGGGCTTGTATCTGACGTTCCCCATTAACTGTCTTAGCCTTAGCAGTTGCCCAGAACTGTTTAATGCATGATTCATATACTGTAGGATTAACCGTTAACGCATATTTGATAGAACTTGCATTTAGAAAATCAATAATGCCTTCAAACCCATTACTTTCTTCGGGTTTCTCCAAAAACGCAACCAAATTGTGAGTTTCAGCAAACTTTAGGGTCGACATTATGATGGGTTTTGATGATTAAAGATGAAATTGAGTTAGGGTTTATGATTAGAGAGTATATCAAGGTGTAAAATCGATTGAATGAGTGATTGAAACCCTTAATCAAAGTATTTATGAAATCACCCTCAACAGCATTAACTTAAACTGGCAGCATTAAGTTAAGCCTAACAGTATTAACTAACCCAGCAGTAGGAAGTTATGCCTGGCAGCATTAACTTATGCCTAACAGCAGTAAGTGAATGCCTAGCAGCATAAACTAGTTACTCTAGAGCATAAGTTTAAGCTTAGCAACATTAACTTTGATATACCAGCATTAACTCCAATTTTATTCCAAAAAGCATTTCCATCATGAATTTTGACTCCTACATGCTCTCTTTTTATTTTTGATCTCACAATATCTCTCATTTCTTTTTCTCACCAATTCACTCTATCTGTTTTTATATCACACAACTCTCCTATTTTCTTTCTATTTTTAGCTCACAAATATCTCTCATATCTTTTCTCACCATTCACTCTACTGTTTTTATATCACAAATCAGAGCCCTAACAGCCAGTTTGGTACAAAATTCCATTAATTCCTTTAGTTTCATGATGTCCTCCCCACTTCCAAGTGTGTTAACTCTTGAGAGAGGTGGATCATTAGACTGTTTAGATGCAGCCTCAAACCTAATTTGAGCTTCTACACCCCCTAATATGGTATCTTGGCACCTGGGACTACTACTTGAGCCAGTTCCCAGAGAAAGAGACTCATTAAGTGTTGCCATGGATTGGGTCCTATTTATGTTACCACTGGCCTACTTTGCTTCTAAGCTAGAAGTAGTAGTGGCAACCCTTTTCATTCTGTCTTCCCACTCCTTAATGACAGTCTCATTTGATACAAAGGGAATAAGGCCACTAGTACAGAGAAACCAGTGGCCTTTTGACTTCCCTAGGTTTTTTTGAGACATTTTGGTTAAGATATGATAGAACAATAATGATTGGATACAAGATTAAGATAGTGAAGCAGTGTGGAATGATGGTGTTGGGGTTCAGTGGGATATTCCTGACCATTCACAACCACTCTAACTTGATTGGTTCAACATTTTTAATTTTGACAACAGTATTAAATGCAACTAGCAGCATTAAGTATACTTACCGGTAGTAAGTTACTCTAACAGCACTAACTTGAATTTCATCCTTAGTTGCTATTCCATTCCATTCTAAACATCCTTAAGACTTCATAATTAACCTCCCTTTAATCAATACTTCAGAGGTTAAGCATTCCAATACTTGCAATTAGATATTGAAATCTGCTAACATCAAATGCCTTTGTAAGTAAATCAGCAACATTGTGATTAGTGTAAATCTTGATCACTTGAATTAATCTCTTCTCATATGAATCCCTAATGAAGTGATGTCTAATCTCAATGTGCTTAGTCTTTGAGTGAAACACTGGATTCTTAACAATGCAGATGGTGCTTTCATTATCAATGAAATCTTGGTATTTATGAAATTGTATCCATAATCTAGCATTTGATTTTGAATCCATAACACCTGTCTACAACAACTAGATGCAGCTACATATGTAGCTTCAGTAGTAGAGTTGGCAACTATAGTTTGCTTTTTACATTACCATGAGATTAATATCCTCCTAAGAAATTAACAACCTCCTGTTGTGGATTTCCTGTCTAAACTTACACTAGTACAGTCACTCTCAGTATAAGCTTTCAAGTCAAATGGTGAGTCCTTAGGATACCAAAAGCCCAATTTAGGTTGACCTTTTAAGTATCTAAAGATTCTCTTCATAGCATGAAGATGTGAAACTTTAGGTGTGACTTGAAATCTTGCATAAACACATACAGCAAACATTATATCAGGCCTTAAAGCTGTTAGGTACATCAATGATCCAATCATTGATCTATATAAGTGGACATCAACATCTTTAGCTTCTGCATCTTTGAGCAATGGCTTTGAAGTCTCCATAGGAGTACTTGCTGTCTTCATAGTATAAATTCAAACTTCTTCAAATTTTCATCCATATACTTGTCTTGACTAATGAAAATCCCATCATCTTTCTGTGTTACTTGCAGTCCTAAGAAGAAAGTAAGCTCACCCATAGAACTCATCTAGAACTTCTTGTGCATCAATTTCTCAAATTCAGTGCATAAACCCTTCTTAGTAGATCCAAAAATGATATCTTCTACATATACTTGAACTAGTAGAATATCACCTTTGCTCTTTTAATGAACAAAGTCTTATCTATCTGGCCTCTCTGAAATCCATTGTCCAATAAATAAGTAGATAGAGTCTCATACCAAGCTCTAGGAGCTTGATGTAGACCATATAATGCCTTTTCTACCTTATAAACTTTGTCAAAAAACTTTGGATCTTCAAACCCTGGAGGTTGACAGACATAAACTTCCTTTTTAATCTTGTCATATAGAAATGCACTATTCACCTCCATCTGATACACAACAAAATATTTGAATGAGACATAAGCTAAGAACAGCCTAATTGCTTCAATCCTGGTAATTAGAGCAAAAACCTCATCAGAATCAATTCCCTTTTCTTAAGTGTATCCCTGAGCAACCAACCTAGCCTTGTTCCTGATTACAATGCCTCTTTCATCTTTCTTGTTCCTGTATACCCATTTAGTACCAATATCTCTTTTGCCATGTGGTAAATCCATCAAAGTCCAAACCTGTTGTAATCTGAACTGCAGAAGCTCTTCTTGCATAGCTTCTATCCAGCTTGGATCTTGTAATGCTTAGATTATCTTTTTGGGATCTACTTGTGATAAGAAACATGCAAACAGACAATTCTAAAAGTCTTTATAGTTGATTCTCTGTTGCACTGAACTAAACATACCATGTTCAGTCACATTCTTTGTCATTCTTCTGGTTTGAGGTGCTGAATGTATATCTCCAATGATTTGTTCAAGTAGATGATCCTTGTGAACTCTTGTAGTTGGAATAGGACTGACAAGCATAGTTTAGCCAAATTGTTCATGTCAGCCTCTGCAACAACTTCTTCATCATCATCAGAATAGACAATCTCTTCTAAATTAGGCATATTTGGATTATCAATACATCTATAGACTATATTCTTGTCAATAGCATTATCTTCTATGCTAGCAGTATTAACAGTTGAAGTAACAGTATTAATATTATTAGTACTGTTAATACTTTCATCCTGCTCTTGATTAACTTTTGGCTCCTCTGTATTTGGCACCTCACTATTTTCATTCTCTGGATGTTCAGCATCTATCTTTTCCTCCTCCCCTAATGGTTTAAATCCAGCATCAAGAGAATCCTTTGAATTTGAAGAGAATGATGGATCTTAAGTAAAAAATGGTAGCAGTATGTACTCTTGACTAGATACTGTCTTTTTCCTAACTTGACCTGCATCAATGTTTTCTTTGGTACATGCATTACCATTAGTTTGATTCCTTGCAACAACTGGCTTATAATTCATAGATTTTGTTAGAGCTTCTATATCAAAAAACCAATTAGGTCCATTTCCTACAATATTAGGTGTTTCTTCACTAAACTTGACATGCAGGTTCTCTTCTACTATCCTAGTTCTACTGTTGAATACCCTGAATGCTTTGCTATTGGTAGAGTATCCTATAAAGAACCCTTCATCAGCCTTTCCATCAAACTTACCTAGGCGATCTAATGTATTAAGAATAGTAACAGGACACCCAAATGGTCTCATGAAGCTTAAGGCAGATTTTTTACCTAGAAAAAGTTCATAAGGGGTCTTGTTGTGAGGCTTGATAACTAACACCGTATTTTGAACATAACAAGCAGTATTAACTGCTTCAGCCCAAAAAGTTGTTGACAATTTTGAATCAGCTAGCATAGTCCTAGCAGCCTTTATTAGTGTCCTATTTTTCCTTTCTGCTACTCCATTTTGTTGTGGAGTCCTAGCAACACCAAATTCTCTCTTAATGTGGCCTTTGCAAAGAGATAAGTTAGACCTCCTGAAGGGACAATATTCGTTAAATCAACACTATACATGTTATCTTTTCTAGGAACTCTAAGCAAGACATGATTTTCATTATGTAGCTTAAAGTCGGGAGACAAAATAACACATTCAGTGTCTATAAAAAGAACACTGTTTTTCTTGTCACACATTTGTGAGACACTGAAAAGGTTAAACTTAAGCTCCTTGACAAAGTACACATCTTCAAAATCCAATTTACATGTACTGATTTTACCTTTACCAGTGATTCTACCTCTTTTGGGATCTCCTCCAAAGGCAACAAATCCACCATCAATTTCTTCATAATCTGAGAGGTAGGACTTGTTTCCAGTCATATGCCTAGAGCATCCACTGTCAATTACTCATTTTTTCTGCAATTCTAGCTGTGGATTGCCCTGCACAAAAAGTAAGAGAATCAGACTCTCTTGGGGACCCAAGCCATTACAGACTTGGATCTGCCTTATGCATCAACATAGTCAAATCTTTTAAAGTTCATTAATGCACCATTGTGTCTGGAGACATGGTCTAAAACTTTTTGCTTTAGTCTCCAAACCCAACATGATGAGGCCTTAATAGCATTAGCCTCATCACTTACTACTGCTTTTGGCCCAACAATAGTAATATTTTCCTTAACAGTATTAACATTTTCAATGAAATTACTGTTCTTATTTGATGTAAACATGTTAAATGGCCTTCTAACATGTGAATGTGCTCTATTAAAAACATTTAATGTTGGCCTTGCACAGTTCACTGTTGGTTTTGGGTAAGCAGTATTAATTGGTCTGGCAGTATTAACTGATACTACTGCTTTTGAAGAGTTTTGCCTAGCAGTATTAAGTGTTTTAAGGCCAGATTTCATTAAGACTGCTCTTGGAACAAAATTTCTTTTTGGATGAGGGTGAGTCATTCTTTAAGAATTTTGATGATTCACCCTTCTAGTATTGTTCCATACAAGTTTTTCCACCATTTTCTTTTCATTGAAATCACAATCTTTGATCAAATGGATGAAACTGCCACATACATAGCAAGCCTTATTTTTAAACTCAAAATTACTTCCTAATTTCTGAGTCATTAGATGTTTTCACATGCTCATTAGATTTAACAAATTTTACTTTAGCAAAACTAGATTTTCTCTGTTTAGAGTTAGACTCAGTCTCATTCTCATCCTCACTGTTAGATATCCAGTCTTCAATAAGTGGTTCACCAACAGACTTAGGTTTTGAATCACTAGTCTTAGTTTCACTTGTTGCAACATTAGCAAGTACCAAATCAAATTTAGGGGGCATGAATTTCCCAATCTAGGGAAGGAGAATAGCATGATACCTTTCACTTGTTTTGTACCTATCATTCTCCTGACTATCAAACACTTGACTATCAAACCCTACACCAGTTTTGAACTTATCACATACTTGACTATCTAACAGTTTGCTTAGATTCTTAGATGAATTTTCAAACTTTTCTAAGGTAAGTTTTAAATCATCTCTTTCTTTTTTAGTGTTTTCAAATTTCTTTTTAAGCTCTGTTAGTGCATTATCTCTTAATTTAATATAACGTTTTAAAATCTTTATGTCTTCTTCAAAAACAACCTCATTTTTTATCACATCTAGTCTAGCCTCTATAGATTCTAGACCTGCTTTATAAGCTCCTACATTTAATTAAGACTTATTAAAATCTTGTGTCAGATTGTCATAATGTTCTTTAAGAGTTTCATAAGATTTTAAACATGCTTTAGAACAAGTAGAACCTGAAAATGTATATGCCATAAGTGCAAAGTTTGTAGGTCCTTCTTCAGCTTGATCACTCCAGTCATACCCAAGTCCATCTTGAGCCACCAAAGCTTTTGTCTCTGTTGTTTCCACAGTCACATTCCTTCTTATAGGTTCTCTGTTCCTATTTTCTCTTGGAGCCCTGTACTCCCTTGGAAAATGACCCTTTTTATGACAGTTATAGCATTCTACCTTTGATTTGTTAAACCTTATGGTCTCAAAACCATTGGCATTAATCTTCCTTCCAGTCTTATTTAGGAATCTTATGGCTCTCATAGTCAATATAGCCATCTGCCACTTTAGATCCATCTCTTCTAAGTCATCATCATCAATCTGTTGTAAGTCCTCATCATTTAATTGTGGACTGTTAGATTGGTTTGCAAATAAAGAATAGATCACAACATCACTCATACTATCAGTATTGGCAAAGTTAGAACCATAAGCTTGATTGGACCTGCTAGAGTTATTGGACGACACAAAAACCGCATTTTGTGAATTTTGGTTTGAGCTTGATGACCCTTTAACTTCAGTTTCATAAATCTTCAAATTGTTGTATAGGTCATCCATTCTCAAGGTGTCTAAATCAGGTTTGTTCCTCCAGATCAAGGTATGAGTCTTCCATTCAGATGGGAGATTTCTTAAGAACTTCAGATTCATATCTTCTTGAGAAATAGTTTCACCCAAAATCTCTAGCTGACTAATAAGCTTTTGAAGCCTATCATAGGTTTGATCAAGTCTTTTTGAGTTTGTTCCATTGAAATTCTCATACTGTTGCTTTAGTAGTGTCTTCTGAGTTTTCTTTGACTCCTTATTACCTCCAAACCTTTTCTCTATAGCTTCCATCAGAGTCTTGGCACATTTGTAGGTATTAAACTTTAGTTGATGTTCATTTGGAAGAGCCATCAACAGTGTACCTCTTGCCTTTAACTCATTCTTCCTTGCTAACTTCTCCTCTATAGTTGTAGGAGGATATGTTTGCTCAACACCATCAACAGTTCTCTTTGGTGGAGGTGAGTCTCCATTTACTATTACTTCCCAAAGAGCATAATATGTCATTAGGAAGTACTGTTCTATCCTCATTTTCTAAAGCTCAAATTCACCTGGATTAAGCACTGGAAGTTTTGCAGCAGCAACTATTAGTGAAGATACTACCTCTATGTTTAAACAAATAGATCTGGTAAGAGTAGATTGTTTCTTCTTATTCAAAGTTTCTCAACAAGCTTTGATACCACTTGTTGATCCCACTTGAATAGATCTTTCTTCGCTTGTAAAAGGCTTAGTTGTATTGAATAAATCCAAGAAAACTATGGTAGAAACTTTGATTGAATATATCAAAGACTATGCAGAATCTTGTCTATGATACTAAGAAGAATAAGCAATGAAACAGTAACAAACAAGTTTAATAATAATAGTTTATCAAACTTTCAGCCTCAATATAAAACGAACACTCTTAATAGTGTTAGGGTTTACAAAACCTTGAAGCTACGAATATCAAAGATGTGTATATAACATTATGCCCTAGGACCTCCTTTTATACACCAAGGATTCCTACAAGGCTTACAATACTTTCCTAAGTTATCATGATCTTTTTTATAAGCAAACATAATCTCTTAAACAAATAAGTTATACATATCTTGTTTACCAATAACTAATACTTATCTTCGTAAGTATTCTTGTTTTCCAATCAATCTTTATCTCTTCTCTGATAAGTCTTTGATCTCATCTCTGTCAGCATAATCCTTCCAGCAGTAGTAATCACTCAGCATTTGTAACTGAGCACAAGCAGCATTAACTACTTAGAAGTTTACTTTAGCAGTACTAACATACACTAGTAGTACTAACTTTTGTACTAGCAGTAGTAACTACTTTATATATTTTCAATCTTTATCTCTGAGCAGTCTTAACTTCTACTAGCAGCAGTAACTTTATATTAACAGTACTAATATATACTAACAGTAGTAACTAGCAGTAGTAACTTTTATACTACCAGTAATAACTACTTAGTATAATTTTCATTAGTATTACCAGCAGCACTAAGTTATGCTTGACAGCACTAATATATATCTGAGCAGCAGTAACTCTAAAAATCATCTTGAAGTCTTCTAAACCCAACAAAAATGGAATTTTGGTCAAATAGAAGTTGTCAACTCCTATTATGTGGTTTGAAGTGTTTTTAAAATGAACGAGCAAGGTTCGGTCGAGTTTTGTCAAAAATTCATGTTTTTTGTCCGGAGTCGGCCGACAACGGCTCAAAATGGATTTTTTAACAATTTAATGTGTTAGGTGTCGTGTGAATAACTTAGATTTATGGAAAAGTGATTTTTGACGCAATGAAAATACTAACTAAGTTCAGTTGACGTTTGAAATAGATAAAAATAAAGCTTTTAAGTGATCCCGACACGAAAAGATAAACTGGAGACCCTCCCTAGGATCCATTCGGTCAAGGAAATGCAAGAAGGGGACAAGATGGCTATTTTTAAGCTAAATTGTCTCACGAGTACTCTTATAACCACCACCACCTAAAACATTTTGGTTCATGCATCATTTTGAAATCAAAAAAAATCTATCTCTCTATATCCGGACGAACCACACAAGAGCAAGAAACAAAGATTTTGAAGATTTTTCCAAGATCGCGTGTTAAGAATAGATAGTGGGTTGATAGTTAGTGGACACGGGTTATACAAAAGGTATTCGAGTTCGTTCTCTTCGCGTCAAAACCGAACCAAGGTCATCCAAACAAGTAAGTTTTTTAAAAAATTTGATTTAAGTTGTACTTCTATGATTGCTGTGATGTCTAGACGCTAGTTGTACAAGTTGATCGTCAAAAAGGTCGAATCTTAGAAACGAAAAACTTAAATAAAGGGGTGTTTATTTCGCCGGCATAAAAAAGAAAAGAAACAAGGATTTAAAGTTTAATATTTTGGTGGTCGTAGTATTTTTATGATTTTGTCAAAGTGCTTTTGGACTTATTTTTGGAGAATGCTTAAAAATAAGCTTATTTAGAGCTTATTTGGTAAATTTTTGGACTTATGTTGATTTGGTTTGGGCTCGGCCCAACTGTTTTGAGATTTTGAGCTTGGAGCGCTCTCAGTCCGACTAAAGGACATGGGCTCGGCCCATTATCCTTGGCTGATTAGCTTTCGGGCTTATATTGGGTTTGTTTGGTTTCGGTGTGGGTTCGGCCCAACTAAGGGGTCCGTTTGGTTTGAACTCGGTCCAACTCAAGAAGTGGACTCGGCCCACTTGGTCTCGGCTTATTTTTGAGCGTATGGTTTTGGTTTTGGCTTATTTGGTTCCGGCTTATATAACAAGCTTATAGCTTATTTGGTTTCGGTTTATATAACAAGCTTATGGCTTATTGGATTTTGACTTATTTATATATTATGGGCTTATAGCTTATTGTTTGAGCTTATATTTTTGAGCTTATAGCTCATTTTGTTTTGGCTTAATGGGCCACGGCTATATGTGATTTTGACTTATATTGGTTCGGCTTAATGGGCTTGAGACCCATTGGGTTTTGATTTATATGTTGGACTCGTGTAAAAAAAGTATGGACTAGATTTTGCTATCGGGCTAAGTACTTAAGACCTTAATGGGCCATAAGGCCTAACAACAAGTAAATGGATTAGTAGACTTATAAATGGACTAATGAATTTGGTTTGGATTAAGAGAGATTTTGTTGGACTTGCCAAATGTAATTGGATTATGTGGTTACGGTTGGATAAAAAGTGTTGAAAGTATTAATATTTTTGTTATTTTGTCAGAAAATGTTGAGTCAGTGAAAAGTGTTTGGGATTAAGGTTTAACACCTTGGAGAACGTCGTATAGACGAAAGGGTCATGCCGAATTTTCAAAAAAAGTTTATACTTAGAAACTTTTACTTAAAAAATGGTAAATTTTCAAGAGTTTAATAATAAAATATTATTTTAATTCAAAATTACTACAAGTTGAAAGATATATTTTCTTGAAGCTTTTCTTAAATATTTAATATATGTAAAAGTTTGTGTCGATTTTTTTTGTGAAAGATTAAGTGTCTAGGTAAAAACTATTGGACATGAATAACGAGATGTTATAATTACCCCATTAGCCCGATAATAAGACGAAAATAATAATAAGACATTATTAATTTATTTAAATTATTGAGTACTTCTATATATATATTATTATATATATATATATTATATATATATTATATATATATATCCAGTAGTGGAAGTTAAATTAAATAAGAATGGATGAGTAGTGACTAAAACTACACATTTATGATGCAACGGACTTGCATTAGATTTATTTCTATTCATTTAGATGCACTTTTTGAGTTTCGAAAGTTAATTTGTGTATAGATGGTTTGCAATTGATTTTCATGGATTTTGGCACATGCAGAGGGAACAAACCAATGAGAAAAAATAAAATGCATCTAATTACGTATATGCATCTAATTAAAAAGATAGAAAAACCATTTGATGCGTTATTAATGTATCTGTAAGAATATAACAGACTGCTCAATTTAAGTTGATGATTGATATGCGGTTATAGTTAATTTCGTATCCTTCTTATTTTAAGAATAACTTCTCTATTTGATCTAACTCTCTCTATATATATATTTTTATATTATTAGAGAGAGAGTGAGGAGAGAGAGAGACTGAGAGAAAGAACGAGATGAGATGAAAGAGAGAGAGAGAGAGAGATTAGGGATCTGAAGAATTAAAGTATAATGTAACACCCCAATTTTGATTATTTAGAAGCGAAGCTAATCATGGAGTATTACTTCATTGAATTCACTCGACACAATAATTGAAAATGATCAAAAGAGACGTTTTTAAAAGATACTTTATCATTCATTTAAAATAAGAAGGTTTACAAAAGGCAGGTCCAAAAATGTTAGTTACATACAATGTGAATGATACAAGATTTAGCCCATTTCAAGTTCCATGCACTCGTGCATAAGTTGCTCAATTACCTGAGATAAACATGCTAAAAAGTCAACACAATGGTTGAGTGAAATTCATAGATTTGAAATGTAATGGTTGAATACAAGTCATCATAAGTAATTGTTATAAAAGCAGTGTTATAGTAATGCGTTATAGTATGATATTGGGTTATGTTGTTATACACTCGTTATTGGTAATAATTGCAACGAATACAATTATCATAGGAAAATGGTATTGCATGTATAATTATCATGGAGAACATTATTATTATGGAGAACATTATTATCATAGAGAACAGTATTATCACCTAATCATGAACACATAATGAGATATTAAAGATATTGTGAAGATACTACCCAAAGAGGGTATTTGAAGAGATATTGGGAGATAATTACCAAAGAGGTATTTTTGATGAGTTATGGAGATATACCCAAAGAGCATTAAAGAAATATTAGGAGATACTACCCAAATAGATATTAAAGAAATATTGGGAGATACTACCCAAATAGATATTGAAGAGATATTGGGAGATACTACCCAAATAGACATTAAAGGGATATTGGGAGATACTACCCAAATAGATATTGAAGAGATATTGGGAGTCTACTATCCTAAATAGCATTTAAAGGGATATGGGTGATACTACCAAAATAGTTTGTTCATGTACTTCAGGCAATAATTATAGTCTGGAATAGCATATAGTTAGAAAACCTTGCATTCATGGTTTATAGATGGTAGGGGTGTAGAATGCTATGTGAGGTTATGAACTCATTAAGTCTTTTAAAAGTAATCACATTGTTGTAAGATAAACGAGTATATTAAAAGTTTGTAAACAAGCTCCACATCAAACAATAAGGGCAAAGTTGAGAAAGGCAAAAACAATAAAGGCAAGAAAGGAAAAGGTGTGAAAGTTAAGGGTTTTAAAGTGAAGCATGACAAACCCATATGCCTATGGACCCGACATGTCTCAAACTGGGGGGGGGGGGATTAGGAGTCTTGGACAGTAAGAACATTAATTGATGTTTATAAATGTCTCCATACAAGAGATGTTAAAGTTGCAACATCTAGAATTCTATCAAAGGAGGTGAACAAGACCATTCTTCAAATCCTGTGATCCTAATAAAGGCTTTACAAGATTAATTGGAGAAGAAATTTTAGATTAACATCTCAAGGATGAAATCATATAGGGCAAAGGAAATAAATGTAAAGAAGATGAGGGTAATTATCATCAATAATATGCCATGCTAAGATATTATGTTATGGAGCTTAAGGAAAGAAATATGGACAAAACTATCAAGATCCAGGTTGAGATCAACATAAATCTAACACTAAATTCAAGGGTATTCAAAAGGACTTATGTGTTCTTTGGTCCAATTGAGGCTGGTTATAGAGCTTTAAGAAGAGAAGTACTTAGATTGGATAGTGCTTTTGTAACATTTCTCAATTTCAGGTCATTTTACGACTCCTATTAAATTGTCACTATTTATTTTGGTCCGATACGCGTTTACTTTTAATTTTGCTTTAGAGCTAAATCGCGTAGACTAGAAATAACCATTTAATGTAAACGGCCATCAAATAAATTAAGGTCCACATCCACCAAGTAATAAATAATTATTAAGAAGATAATTATTAACTTTGCGTGTTTTATTTTTATTGGTCACGTAAAAGGGTTACGTTTCGCAATAAAATACATTTGGACATACCCCGGAAATACCTAGACTCAAACCAATACCCACTTTGAAACCTTAAACACAAAAATTAAATCAATTTTGTATATGTGACCCACTAAGGGCCGGTTACACACACAAACACACCTAGAAAATCTCCTAATGATCCTCACAAGTACTTGTACATCTCCTAGTTAATTAATATGTGTCCTTAATGTCTCCACTAACCCATTACACATTGGATAATAACCAATGAACCCTCCCTTGCCCCTTTAGGTCACGGCAACATGCATGTATTAGTACAAATCCTTAAGATTTCTAGTATCTAACCAAATCTTGTACAAATATACTCTAATTAAGACATGTACTTGAGTGGTTTAACAAAACAAGGTGTAGTTAACTAGAAACCACAAAACCACTTGTGTTAGGGCACGGTTTGGTTTGTTCATGTGACTAGGAATTGTAACTAGCTCATTTCCTATAAATACTCACTCACACATACACTTGAACACTTCTAAAACCCTCAAAACTTTCCCTCAAAGCAAAAGCTATTCTCATTAATCCCTCTTACATTCGGCTACCTTATAACCGAACCCATACACGCCCCACATTCTTCCTAAGGACACAAGGTGCTCTTGGGTTAGCATACAAGAGATTTAAGAAGTGTACATGAGCTAGGGTTAGGCATTTACAAAGTATTGAAGCTTAGGATTTGGTTTTTGATCGCGTTTTACACACGTGGATTGCCACATTACTCGCATACCCTTAAACAATCCGCTAGGACCTTTGTAAGTCACATTCAAACTCATGACAGTCGTATTATGCGTATTCTTTTTGTAATGACTAGCTTATAGGTCAAATGTATGTATGTATAGCATACTAGCTTGAGAACACGCATGATAAATGAATTAAGGACGTATGATGCGTATTATGAATACACTTAACAACTAGTGTGGTGGTAAAACTATAAAGGAAACGAGTAACGTGTTTAGTAACAAATAAGGTTTTGAAAACCATCCGTTATGAGAAAAACCATACGTAAATTCTTAAGGAAAAACATGACACAATGGCTTTGGAAGGTATACACGACTTAAAAAATGTTTGCATGGGTAACACGACTAGTGTATAGGGGCTAACAAATGAAATATAATTGCTAAGACTATTTTTGAATCATATATATGGTTAGAGAAACCAATGGACCTCTCATGATCCAACATGCCACGTTCGGGCTCAACCGGCCCAACGACCTATTAGTGAAGGCTCTCAACTTACAATTAAGCTCCCATGAGCTTATCGAGGGCTTATATGAAACATTAACCCGTAGGAAAGAATCGAATGTTTAAGAAAACTTACTGGCCACAAGCGGGCCCAATAAGGCCGAACAAGCGCAACAGGCCCAACAGTAGGACCCACGAAGTGGTAATAAGCTCTACGAGCTTATTAAGGTAACCTACGAGCTTATTGAAACTTATATATGCCCTTATACCCTTTAAAAACCAAACGAACCTGAATGGACCTTGGTACTAATTTTCAATAAATGGTTGTTGGGCCAACGAGCCCAATAAGCTCAAAATAAGCTCATCCGAGCATATCAATAAGCCAAACAGCTTAAGCAAACTTAAATAAGCTTAACGAATGCATTTGTACTACCCAGACTAACTATAACATTACCAGTAGTAACCAGTATGGTACTACCAGTACTAATGACAATATTATTCTACCAGGAGTAACTAATATGCTACCAGTAGTAATGACTATATCTACCAGTAGTAACTATAAAGACCTAAATTTCATTTTTGTAAACTTAAAGGACTAATTATGTAATTATCAAAACTAAAGGGTTTACAGTGTAAATGTTTATATTTTATAAACCTAGGGACTAAAGTGTAATATCTAGAAGCTTAAGGGTATATTTGTGATCAAAAGTGAAATAATAAAACGCTTAAAGAATCGGTCGAATATTAATATATTCGGACATTAAACGGGTTTAATTTACGACTTAATAAATAAGTATATTTATTAAGAAAGTATATCCGTTTTCCCAAGAGCCATCAAACAATTTCAAATACATTAAACACGTACACCACCACACAAGTGATAACAGTATATATAAACTAGCAAATTTATTGTAGTTTATACATTGAGTCTTTAGCCTAAACTTGTAGACTAAGACTGGCCGTATTTACTTAGGTATTTGACGGTGTGATTCATACTTGGATATCTATTATCAATTTCCAGAGGACTATTCACTCAGGTGAGTTCATAGCCCCATGTTTTACAATTATTTAAATGATTTACATCCTTGGGGTGAGAACATGCTTTGTTTTACAAATTGGACGCAAGTGTACATTTTATACAAAGCCGGATCCGTTTGGAGAATCAACTCTTTCTTTTCAAGATGAATCAGGAGGAACATCAGTAGAAACCACATCTTATGCATCCTTTTCAACCTGCACTTGGTTAGCATTGAAACAAAAGAAATATACAATGGACAAACGAGATACATTCTAGATAAATTAATAAAATAATATAAAAATTAGAAAGTAGTACAACTGCTGCCTCCCCTCAACATAGAGCCTCCCTTTAAACATAGGCACTAGGGGAGTTCTGAGCATCCTATGTTAACCACTAAGAATGAAAATCGAGGACCATCAAACTTTTTAGTTAACAAGTCTGCAACATTACGTTCAGTGGGAATTTTATCAACCTCAATAAGTCCCTTTTAATACCCTTTTTTCCACAAAAATCAATGAACTTTGCATTTTTGAATTCAGTACCATGGTCACATCTAAGACACTTACCCTTGTGGTTGAACTGATTCTCCACAAGAGTGATAAAATCTTTAAGAAGAAGGTATGTCTCACTCTTGTGTTCCATGAAAAATACCTAACTAAACCTGGTATACTCATCTGTAATGACAAGATAGTAGATCTTATGATTGATGCTTCACACAGAGACCGGTCCAAAGAGATCCATATGCAAAAGATGGAGAGGGTGATGAATCAAGCTAACAGCAGAGATCCTTTTGTAACTAGCCCTATGTTGTTTCCCTTTGTTACATGCAACACATGTGTGATCATTCTGAAATAGCTTGGAAGGTAGGCCTCGTACAAGATTGCCCGTTACGAGTTTGTTCATGTTCATGTTCTTAAAGTTAACATGACCCAATCTGCGATGCCATTTGGTAGATTCATCCACAGAAGCCTTGGCGAGCAAGCAAGTGATGTTGCCTTGAGAAGAGAAATCATTCAGGCTAAAAGTATACAAGTTGTGTCTCCTTGGAACAGTGAATAGAACCATACTTGGATAGGTTAATTTGAAATCGGACGGAGAGATCAATGAATTCATTTTCAGTGAATAGGACTCGATGCTTCTTATCAACATATCTGAGAGACAGAGATGAGGATTCGAACTGATCGAGTTCATTAATAGAGCAACATTTTACCAACTAAGTCCATTGTTTTGGTTCCGAGGATGTTCTTTGCCAGTAAATATGTCCAACTCCCCCGCCAAAGTAACCTTCACCTCCATCAATGGCTACAAAAATCTTCCTGTTTGTCTCTATTTTGCCAGACATGCTTCTAGAAAAACCGATGTATACATGCCATGATATTTAGCCTTTTTCATACGTTTTGAGTTAGATCTACAATTATACTTACAACAATAAAATGTTAGTTACAGCAAGGGACCAAGTATTACTGACTTGGGTCGAAACTTAGTACCAATATAGTTGGAACTAGATTTCTTTGGAGTGGGATCTCTTGTGAAGTGCAAAGCAGGATCAGTCCAGGTGCCTATAAGCAGATGGAGATAGGACACTTTCGACATAAAAGTTATTAAGATAATTAAGATTTGAATAAACATGTACATTATGAGAAGGTATAGTCTATGCGTGGCCTTTGAGGCTGAGAAAAAAGGAAAAGGTTGGACAATAGGGGTCGTGGGTTACCATTTCGGTTGCGTAGCAAGTCTTGCTGGAATAACATTCCAGCAGGGATTAGATGCTTCAGCCAGAAATTGTAAGAATCAACACAAATGGGCTTACATGTATCAGCAGAATTGGGAAATTCGGCAGATATAGGGGTATCAGCAGAAATGGGGTTGTACCTATCAGCAGAAACATCTATAGGTGTTTTCCTTTTTGAGTCATTATTTCTTGAACCCCTCCCTTTATCCAATCGTTTCTCATAGTAATCACAGTCTTTTATAAGATGCTTGGTACTTCCACAAACAAAATAGGATTTAGAAGTAGAAGATTTATGATTGCTGAAAAGACTTCTCTTATTCAAAGAACCAACATTATCACACTTTGTTTTTGAATTACAAGAAAAAGAAACACTAGGAACAGACGCATTAGACACATAAGGACCTAAAATACTTCCAGTGACTCTTGTTTTCTTCAGAAAGCATTCCAGTGGTTTTATACACTAGTTAGAGTCTGAGGAATCATTATCTGGTTCTGGGTTCAGAACACTCCATGCTAGAAATAAATGAGGAGAAGTCTTTGGGAGATGGTTCGGAAGACCTGTCACTAAAATCAAAGAAGGCAGAATCATTAGAATTAGCGAGACTGCCCGTAGGAGTCTTGATTTTTATTGGGGTCTCATAGGTCTGTTCCATGTTCCCTTTACTATCTCTTTATCAACAGAAGCATTGGAGGTATAGGCCATATAGGTCCATGTCATAGGGTGGGGAAATGCCTTCATATGGTCAAAACTTTGTCAATCCTATTATAAATAGGGTTTGCTCTTATGTCTTTAAAGTCAGTGGGTAAATAACACTAATTCAGAGATACACTATTCTTTTTTACGCAAAACCCTAAATTCTCATCCTCCGACCAAATTATGAATCCTTATTCCTTTTTAGTTCTAGGCAGGTCATAGAGCTATCTATTCATTTAAACAAGTGTTTGTCCATGTTTGCTCCATTATTGTGATTAGCTAACTCTTTATTCTAATTTAGCAAACAACTCTTGTTTTCTTGAGTGGCTTGATTAATAATGTTTTTCCTTTTACTCAAAAGAATGTTTGATTTATCTGATAGATCATATGAACAATCTTATTTTCTCCTCATAGCTAACTGATCTTACTTATGTAGGTTTTATTTGTATTTTTCAAAAATGTTTTAAACAGCTTCTTTGTGAGAATTTAATGAATAAAACAGTTGCATCAAATTATTCCTGAGGTCAGAGAATTATTTTGAAATAGAATGATTTTTAGAGTAATGACACTAAAGAGCATAAATGTACCTCTCCAAAAAAATGCAAGTGGTTGATACTATTTGAGCACCACCAACAGTAAACACTATAATCAGCAGATCCACAGCTTCAGCAAGAATCTGCAAACATCATCAGCAGAAAATCACAAACTTCAGCAGGAAACACACTCTTTTGCATGAAACATCATTCTTCAGAATTTGATTCATACATACTACTAGCCTTCATTTCCATAAACACCCAAAGATCTTGTTTTCCATTCATTATCCTCTGGATTACGGTCCCTATTCACACCACCACATCTAATCTACGATACCAAAGCCTTCTTATCAGGATGAGAACTTCCTTTCTTCCCCTAGCTTTTGTATGTTGAGTATTGTTTGAGAGGTTGGTGCTCTTACAACTCTCATTCAGAAGTGCACCTTGATGATGACACTTGATTAGATTTAAGACAATTGCTTGTCAAACCTTGCACTTTCCCTTTCCTTTAAATTTGATCTTTCTTCCTGCTTTCTTTTCAAACCTGCGAACTCTAATAGAAAGCATAGCCATCTGATGCTTCAAGTCATACTCCTCCAAGTCTTGTTTGTTTAATTGATCAAGATCATCAAAACAAAGCTGTTGATCCTTTTCATGATCAGCAAGAAGACTGTAGACAACATCATCAACAACCTTGGACACTTTTTCTAGAGTGGCTCATTTGATGTGTTGTGGAGGATGGAAAGTAAGATGGTATAACTACTGCTGCTGTTTTTTGACCTATATACAAAGCAGGTTTGTTATGGGGGGAAGATGTACTGGCATGGATCCTACAAAAAGCAGCATGACGAGGGGTCTTGCATACCCTCTTACATCACTTTCTAGGTATGTAGTTTGCTGTGAGATCTTCAAAGGTGGTAAGATCCCAATCCTTCCTCTTGCTCTTAAAGAGAAGAGAAATTGTCTCCAGGATTCAGGCAAGGCTCTAAGAAAACACATATTCACTTCTTCTTGTTCAGGTTTGATTTTCAAACTATTCATCTAAGTCAGCATCTTTTGCATCCTTTCATAGCATTTATCTAGCCCTTCTTCTGATATCATATTGAATTCAGCAAATGCTTGCTTTAACATTGTCTTCTGGAGTTTTCTAGACTCCTTCATTCATCCAACTGGCTTTTATGGGAATCCCAAGATGTTTTAGCATCAATCATGTGATTAAATTTACTCATGTGTTCATCTGAAGGCAAAGATCAGGTGGATCGAGCTTTAGATCTCTCTGAAGAACAAGTATCATCTGCAGAAACCGGATCCCGATACACTATTTTCCAATGGAGTTCAGTTGTGGTTGGGTCTTGCATGGTTACTTTCATAAACTTCATTCTAGCATCTGTTGAAGATCAGTACTACAGCGATGTAGTTTTGTCATCTTCAATTGCCGCCAAACAATCATATTCACCTTCTTTAAGATAGGGGAACTCTTGATGTTTTATTAACAGTGGTGACCGTGAGGTAAGTATGGTTGGCAACTTCCACCCGAAGGGCTTGATTCAATAGTCATGATGAGTCGTAAGGGAGTTTTTGAGAGATTGATTAGGGTTAGGGTTTATGACAGAAAATCTTCTTATCCAGAGACTCTCAACAGGCTCTGATACCACTTGTGAGATCCCAGTAATAGATCTTTCTAGCCTGTTAAGGGTGGTAGATAACTTTCGCAAGTAAATCTACAAGAGAGGCTCTTGGTTGAATACCAAGCTATATGCGGAAATCTATAACTTATAATTAAGAAGAATGATAACAGAGATCTAAGAAAGGAAACAGATCACTTTGATTAAACATTACAAATTCTAACTATTGGAATGTGTTATGTTTTTGAGATCTGAGTGTCATTCCTACATTGTCGGGGTTTCTTATATACTAGTGAAACCCTAGCGGCCCAATCTATCTAAACGGGTTTTGACTAATATGCATTATCACTTCCTAACTTTTCTCATGCATATCCTAACTAACTATTACAAAACTGCGTTATCAGCAGAAACAATATTACTATCAGCATAAATGATTAACTATCAGCAGAAATGAAGTACTTGATATACTATCAGCAGAAATGAACTATATCAGCAGAAATGACTTAGTCAGCAGAAATGACTTAGTCAGCAGCCATCCCACCCCACACCACCTCACCAACCCTCTAACCTCATCCAACCCAAATAATGATACTATCCCTAACACCCCTTTTAAAAAGGCGCTAGGACCTTTGGAAAGCCATTCAAACTCATGACAATCGATATTATGAGTATTTCTTTTCGTAATGACTAGCTTATGGTGTCAAAATGTATGTGTGTATTGCACACCTGCTTGAGAACAACGCTTGATAAATGAAATTAACGGACGCATGATGCGTATTATGAATACTCTTAACAACCTGGTGTGGTGGTATAAAATTTATAAGGAAATGAGTAACGTTTTTTGTTTAGTACTAAATGGTTTTTGAAAAACCATCCTGTTATGAGAGGGGGGGGGAAAAACCATACGTAAAACTCTTTAGGAAAAAACACGAACAATGGATTTTGGAAGGTATTAACGACTTAAACAAATGTTTGCTGGGTAACACGACTAGTATATAGGGGCTAACAAACGAAATATAATTGCTAAGACTATTTTCGAATCCTATATATGGTTAGAGAAACAATGGACCTCTCACGATTCTAACATGCTACGTCGGGCCAAACCGGCCAAACGATCCTTTTAGTGAAGGCTCTCTAATTATATTAAGCTTCCATGAGCTTATCGAGGGCTTATATGAAACATGAACCCGTAGGAAAGAATCAAATGTTTAAGAAAACTTACGGGCCACAAGCGGGCCCAATAAGGCTGAACAAGCCCAACAGGCCCAACAGTAGGACCCACGAAGTGGTAATAAGCTCTACGAGCTTATTAAGGTGTCCTACGAGCTTATTGAAAACTTATATAGGCCCTTATACCCTTTAAAAACCAAACAAACCTTAATGGACCTGGTATTAATTTTCAGTAAAGGGTTGTTGGGCCAACGAGCCCATAAGCTCAAAATAGCTCATCCGAGCGTATCAATAAGCAAACAGCTTTAGCAAACTTATTTAAGCTTAATCGACATGCATTTGTACTACCGAACTAACTTATACATTACCAGTATTAACCATTATGGTACTACCGTACTAATGACAATATTATTCTACCAGGAAGTAACTAATATTGCTACTGTAGTATTGCTATATCTACCTGTGAGTACTTTATAGAGATTAAATATTTCATTTTTGTAAACTTAAAGGACAATTATATATTTATCAAACTAAAGGGTTTTATAGTGTAATTGTTATATGTTTATAAACTCTAGGGGAATAACGTGTAATATTCTAAAAGTTAAGGGTATATATGTGATCAAAAGTGAAATATAAAACGCTTAAAGAATTCGGAATCGAATAATAATTTATTCAGACATTAAACAGGTTTAATTTACGACTAATAAATAAGTTATATTTAGTAAGAAAGTATATCGTTTTCCCAAGAGCATCTAAACAATTGCAAATAATTAAACACGCTTACACCTCCACACAGTTAATAACAGATATATATAACTAAGCAAATTTATTGTAGTTTATACATTGAGTCTTTAGCCTAAACTTGTAGACTAAGACTGGCCGTATTTACTTAGGTATTTGACGGTGTGATTCATACTTGGATATCTATTATCAATTTCTAGAGGACTATTCACTCAGGTGAGTTCATAGCCCCATGTTTTACAATTATTTAAATGATTTACATCCTTGGGGTGAGAACATGCTTTGTTTTACAAATTGGACGCAAGTGTACATTTTATACCATGATTACGTGTTTGCCTGAGTTACCATAACCCATTATGTCCATGATCATGAACTGTTAATTGCATAGATGTGATTAGGAATTACATTATGTGGCGCGAATGTTTGGGATAGATCCTATTATCGGATGAACACTATCCACGTTCGGGGTGACTAGCTATCACAGGGATTACGAATCGCAATACCATGTCGAATTTGGGATGTTGCAGGGTTAGCACATCATTCACGGACACTCGTTGGCAAATATACTTGCATTCACATATGTCGAGCTTCAGTGTCATGAGCTTAGGAAAATGTAATTACTTTTTATGATGTTTGCATTTGTTGCTTAATCATACACTTGGAAATCTTGCGGTCCTACTATTGATTTACATAAACCTATGAATTCACCAACTTTATGTTGACGTTTTAAGCATGTTTTTCAGGTCAATAAGGCACGAGGTGCGATGATACATTGGAAGTCAATAATTGAAGAGTCAACACTTAAGATTTGGGGTCTTATTACATTTTGGGGAAAATTGTTATAAACCAAAATCTTTATTTATATTGTTGAACAATTTGAAGCCATGGGCTTGTAGACAAACAAAGTATTTCTGTTTTAATCAAATTGTTTCTTTTTCAAACACGACTAACTATTTGTAGTCGTTCTCAGAATTTGTGCTATTTGATCCATAAATGTAACGCCCTCGGATATTCAAACATTCCGCTGCGTGCTCAGATTTGAGGGTGTTACAGATTGGTATCAGAGCCAAGGTTATAGAGAACCAGGTCAAAAGTTTTGTCTGGACTATAACCATTTCCAAACACTGTTTTCACAAATGGGATTTGCGAGGGACATACATGCATTACTTGTTTACATCTAGCACATATATGCTTACATGACATGCATTGCTTTAGCATTAGTAGGGTACTGAGTGCTTACATGATTGATATACGTGTATATAAAGGATATTACGTATATTACTATAAGATCTTTATTATTAAAGCTTACAAGACATATCATATCGATCCGTCCTATAAGTAATACTTATATAAGTTGTTTTGCTTTTTGCAGTAATCATGTCTTACTGTGATAGCATCTTATTCGATGATTTACTTTTAAAGTTATGAATAGTCGATTCGTTCCGATTAAGTAGCGCACAAAGCAATGGTAGCCTATAACCCAAACAGGTTTCGTAAATCAAAGTATTTCATCCACCCAGGTTCTTTCAGATCTGAAGAAATTCTAGTGGCTGTCTCAAGGTGTGATCTTGAAATAATAGACGTATGATCCAGGTAATTATAATTATGGTGCGCAACATAATTATAAATGCATCACACACGTGGACTTGTAACCTTGATTAACCTAACATAAAGATCAAATTCATGCCAAGTACCTACATCTATATCACTATAACTTTTAATTAAATCTCAGGACAAGATTTTTGTAAGGGGTGGAGACTATAACAACCTAAGAATTTTCATCAAATACAAAACCTATTTTACTATGATCACAATTGTACGGGGAAATTTTTCGCTTTATTACATTACTGCTCTATGTCAATATCATCAATAAAGTCAATGTAATTGCATAACCTAAAGTTAGACAAGCTCACGCAACCTATCATGCCAGCCTTGTCTCAGATATGTCAAAGTAAACATCACAATTTGTCAAGTCAATATTATCATAACCTTATTATAAAGTACATTATTCCTATAATGTACCATTTACAACGTTATATCAAAACGGGCTTTAAACCATTATCGTATACCTCTAAATCCTAATTTCATGAAAGATTAACATCTAAAGCATATGTACAAACAATATAACATCTCATTTGAAATATAAAATCTCTTCAAATCAAAGTACAAGCCTTTAAAAGCTCAATATACAAATCATTAAGCATGATCTCCAAAATAGCCGTTTTACCTCCGTTTTCATCCTCATTTCTTCACCACCACTTGTGTACAAGCTACTACACTCATTATACAATATATAAACCTTAATTATTCCATTCATAAGCTTTCATACATCTTTTTACATTCAAAACCCTAATTCAAAACCCTAAACCCTAAAACCGAGCTAGTTTCTAAACCATGACTCGTTTCTTAATTTTTATCCATTGTAAATCCAAACCAACTCTCAAATAAGTTGTAATAACATAAATTACAACATTCTCAATCATATTCCATAATCATTTCATCATTCAACTTCAATTATACAAGAAATAAATCCAGAAAACCCTAATTGTGCCCTAATTGAACTTTTGACCCGTTTACTCATTTTCTACCCGTTTTAACCCAAACCACCTCTCAACTTTTGATTATAATCCTTAATATACTACCTAGGATCAATAATCTATCAATCTTGGTCCAATGTACATGAATTATAAGCAAAGAAAGTCAAGAAAACCCTAAACCGTACCAAATGGAACCCGTGACCTCATTTCATCATTTTTAACCCATTTTAACCCAAACCAATTACTCAATCCTAATGACACTTCTTATTACAGACCTTGAGAACATTTTCCAACCATCCATGATCAATATACACGAAGTATAAGTGAGAAAACTTGTGAATACCCTTGTCGAGCTCAAAATAGACCCGCACCCTTTCTTTTCCTTCTTTGACCCATTTAAGACCCATCTATGTGTAAGATATTTACATGAACTCCTTCTAGAAACCTTGGAGCAACTTACTCAGCTACTTAGACCATTTCTTGGTTAAAAATGAAGGCACATGGCCTCCTTTTTCCTCTATGCAGCCGCGGTAAGCACTAGGGAGGTCCAACACTTCAATATACTTTTCTAGACCTCCAGACCTGAATTTCTAGCTTCTACACATCCCCTACTAGACCTCCTATGTGTCAAGATCAGAAACTAAGCCTTGCTTACTCACCTCACCTGAATTCGAGTATAAATAGGGCACCCTTGTGTTCATTTCAACTCGCACCAACCCTCCTCCTTCTATAACCCAATTGGCAGCAATCCTTTGCTCCCTTTTGATCCTAGGATCATTAAAGAATTCTAAGAAGTGAAGCCCTGAAGAATTGAAGCCCGGGAGTCGTTATTCTAGGCGTACGAAGCTAAAGTCCCGATTCTGACCCGTTTCTAAGCTATAAGCTCAAGACCAGGTTCTTTAAGCTTATATTATGTATTCATACCTTTATAATGTTCATATGATCATGCTAAAATCATAATATAAAGCTTTGAACTCAAAAACCTATGTGTTATACCTTTTTGATCCAAAACCGTACACCCGAAATCCTAATTTCATGTTTTTGCTTAATCTATAAGCTAAGCTTGTAAACTATTGTTATAATCTATCCCAATAAGCTTAACTAACATTAAAATAATTACTTTTATAAGTCATGAAAGAATTTGAGCTTAAAACCCGCGCGTTTTCATTTTAAAACCCTAATTTAACCCGTTTTGCTTTCTAGCTTAACGAATCGTTATTTTAAACTTGCATTGCGTTAAATCTTCATATTTTAGTTTATTATAACTTATAAATATCTATTTAAATGTTAAAATAAGCTTGCATGGCAATTTGGACATGTTTTGTAAATATTATCCATGCAAGGGGTATATATCGTGACTTTCTAAAATTCATAACTAAAAGGACGGAAAATGTCATTTTATCAAAGTTATAACTATAGGGTTTTATTATGTCACTTTTCAAAGTACAAGGTTTACTTGGTATATCTTTTAAACTTGATGGACCAAACTCGTAAAAGTGCAAACTCCAAGGGTATATTTTGCCACTTTTCATTCTCAAGGGTCTAAAATGTAACATTTTGAAAAAGTATAAAAACGCATTCAAAACATTATAAGACATAACTTTAATTAACGCTTGACGTACTTAACATTTTAGATATTGAATAAAACGCTTAAAATTGATTATATCGTATCACAAGATTAGGGAGCTTCATATTAAGAGGTTTCATCTTGGTATGTATAACACCCTGTGTTTTCAAGTCATTGACGACGTCGATAAATCCACAATGTATCTTTTGTATTGTACGCATTTGCTTTAAATCATCAATGTTAAGCTAAATCGCGTAAGCTAAAAATTAGCGTTCAATGTAAACGGGTATCAAACAATTAAGCATTTACATCAATGAAGTATTAAATAATTATTTTGAGAATAATTATGGTCGTTGTTTATTTTATTTTTATCGGTTACGTAAATTATGTACGTTTCGCGATAAATTAAGTTTAGGCATACCCGAAACCACAAAAATAATTCTACGCTTCAACAAATACCCACTTTTATACCCAATACATAAAAGTTAATAAACCCACAGGGGGATACATGCTGTTACAAACTCTTTTTAACATACCCGTTTATCTTATAATAAGTAATTACTTGTTCAAAGACTTAAGTGATTTCATAAGCCATAGCATTTCAATCATTCATAAACCTGTGAGGGGGTACCTGCTATAAATTATGAATACATGTGTTTTACAAATTACATGCTATCCTGACATATCATTACAATTGCTGTCTAAGTTATCTATCTCACAAGTCGTTAAATTTGACTCCAAGTCGTTAAATTAAAACTTTGGTATA
This sequence comes from Tanacetum coccineum, assembly GCA_026074375.1. Classification (NCBI taxonomy): domain Eukaryota; kingdom Viridiplantae; phylum Streptophyta; class Magnoliopsida; order Asterales; family Asteraceae; genus Tanacetum; species Tanacetum coccineum. The sequence continues at coordinate 68,512 of BQNB010001493.1, forward strand.
TTAATGTTGTTTAATATTAATAAATGCCAACAAGAGTCGTTAAATTTGACTTCAAGGCCGTTAAATTGATTTTGGATGATAATAGTTAAGTGGTCAATAAATCCTCAGATCCATTAAATTTTTGACTCAAGTCTTAAATTGACTTTGGGATGTTAATATGTTGATATTATGAGCTCTTCAAGTTGTTAAATTGACTTTTGATGATAATGTGTTAGTGTGATGCGCTTAGACAAGGAACATGACCAAGACTAAATCAGACCAAACAGACCAAACAAGATAATAACGCAATAATACACTACTACTATGATAATTACATTTGTTGCAATTATTACAAATAACGGGTATATAATAACGTGACCCAAGATTATAACAATACCATTTGTGTTTGTACAATTATTACACTATGACTTGTATTCAAACTTTTTATCAAACCTATGAATTTCACTCAACCATTGTGTTGTCTTTTTAGCATATTTATCTCAGGTTATTGAGTAATATACGGCACGGAGTGGCATGGACTCGAAGATGGCTAAAACTTGTTATCATTCACAATGTATGTAACTAGATTTTAGGACCTGCCTTTGTAAAACTCTGATTTGAAATGAATGATAACGTATCTTTTGAACAAACGTCTCTTTTGGGTCGTTTTCTATGATTATGATTGTTGTTTCCATGAAGTAATACCCCAGATTAGCTTCCGCTGCTATATGTAAAAATAGGGGTGTTACATAGCTTGACATACAAAGAGTATGGCATAAGTTAATGCTAGTGCCAAGATCGGCCAGGGCGTTGCAAGAGAAAGTTTTGTTGAAGGTACAGGGAATAAGAAAACTTTTACGGTCTCCAACATTGAGTGTAACTTTGTTTTGAATGATAGCTAAACATTCATCATTGATAAAAGATGAGGAGGTACGTTGACTCGAAAGACACAAATCACAATGAGGAATTTTCTATATTGTGCTTCCATTTTCTCTTTCCTAAGACGTTGGGGGTATGGTATTATTGGTTTGTATGGTTTCGGGACAAGTCTTTCTTTTATTTCTTTAATTAGTTTTGGTGTTTGTGGTGTTGGTTCTTTATCATCGCTTTTGAATTCAATGGGAGGTTGTGAATAATTTGGGTTGGGTGGTGGGTCATATGGTTTTCCACTCCTGGTAGAGACAATACTTACTTGCTTATTTAGAGCTTGAGGTGGTTGATAAGGTTTAGATGAGCTACCTCTATTTTTCTTCTAAGTTTTGGATTGATGCTTGGTCGTTTTTGGTTGTGCACTCTAGTTTTGTTTTGAGATCCATGAATGTTTCTTTAATGAAGAGAACTATCGATTGTTGTGATTTTATAAAATCGATGAGTTGTTTTTGGAGGTCTATTTTTTCTTCAGAGTCTGGTCTATGGTGGTCTCGGTTGTAATCGGATATTCTACCAGAACACCAATTATCACGATTTGAGTCACGATCACGATAATCAATGTAAAAACGGGTACGTCGGAATATTTACATAGATTTTTCTTCTGCTTCATGACATGGATGTGTCATCATCATTGCAATCTGCGGTTGAGTGATTACCTCCTCAAATATTGCATTTAGTTTGAGACTTTTCTTTCATTTCATTATACTAAGCGTCCATCTTTAAGGCCATGCCATCCATTCTTTCCATAATTTTGTCATCAGAATTATTGTTGCCTTTATCGGCGAAAGCTACATTTTCAAACAAAAATTTTGGGCTTTTGGTTTTTTGCCCAGTCAAGTTTGACTAGAACTTTACCTTTAAGGAGCTGATAAGCTTGAGTGAGGGTTTTATACACATTTATTCCTCCTGCTGCTGCATTCAGGACTTCTTGAGTGGGTTCATCAAGACCATGATAGAGGAAACTTATGCGTTGGTGGGAACTCAAGGACATTAATTTAGCCTCTTATGATGATTGGCTTCTATGGCTTAATTCCTCTCGGCTTTTTAAGCTGTTGAAAGAGATCTGAAAGGTGTTTTATTTATGTAAGAGTGTGGTTAATGCGGTGCTTCAAATCAGTTGCTTTTTGTGCTGAAAGAAATCCAGTAGGGATGCTTCTTTATGATGACTTGGTTCAAAATTTCTTTAATTGGTGTATCTAATCATTGTAATTCTAAACTAAAATAGGGTTTATCTTGGATGAAAATACATACTTGTGCCCTTTGCTTGTATATCTTTTTAAGTATCTTGCTAGTTTTTTAATAAATCCGTCGTTCAAAAAAAAGACCATGATAGAAAAATGTTGAATTATTTATTTCCTTTGTCAGATCTGTGGTCCATGAATAACATTTGAGTAATTCTTTCATAAAAGCCAGTGCTCGGTGATAGTTATCATGGTTCAAATTGGGATAAATCCTTGGATTCCTATGAGAAGTCATGAATAATTCGGGGGAAAATATGCTTTATAAAATCTGCCAAAGTCGTCCCAAGATTCGATAGTCCTTTGGTCAAGTCAGCTAGCCCAGGTTATTTAGCATCGCCCGTTAGTGAGAAGAGCAAACAACATAAGCCGGACAGCCTCAGTTTCAGTTGCTCCATATTTGAACATATCACATGCACCGAGAAATTCTTTGATGTATTTGTGAGGATCTATTTTATTGAGACTATCAAATTGGTTTCCTTTGACAAGGGTCAAATGATTACCTTTAATTACGAATTCGTTGACAATTTTAGGTATTGTGATGGCCGGTCCTTAAGTTGGGGCTACAATACGGTCAGGATTAGCCATGGGATAAAAAAGTTTAATAAGTTTGATGAAGAATCGGGATTGAGAGGTGTCGTGGATAGGTGGGAATATTTCTCTAGGATTTTTGGGTCGTTCGTCTTTTCATTCGATCGGGACTCTTTTGTTTCTCCTACGTCTTCGGTTTAAAGTTATTTCGGGTTTGGATAATGGTGTAAGAGTTTCAGTATTGGAAGAATGCGTATGCATCCAAAGTCAACTGTTAAGGAATGGTACGGTGGGTAAGAGATCAAAATCGAAAGAGATCAATTTTTGTTTTCTAAGCAAGTTCATGGCACAAAAGATATTGTGCGGCGACTTAAGTCAAAAATTGAGATTTTTATATTCTGATTTATAATAGTTTGAGATTTCATGAAAACTTAATTTTTATTTTTTATTTTTGAGGAGAGAATGATTTTTTTAGCGGAAAATGTCATGAAGGTTTGAAGTACAACGTACTTATGAAAAAGTACGGCGGGTTCTTGTTTGAAATTTAGGTTTTGGGTTCTGGGTGATGTTTAAGTTATTCTGGGTGAGTGGTTGTGGTCCTTGGGTTCTGAATCACTAAAGGTTTGTGTTAATTTGGATTTTTGGTGACATTTTAGGAAAAACATCATAATTTTGAGAAAGTGCGGCGTACTTGTGAAAAAGTACGTCGGGTTCGTAGTTCTGGGAATAAGTGTGGCGTACTTGTGCATGGTACTTTCTGCAACAGAAGTCACCAAAAGTCTGCAGAATGCTAATTTACAAGGAAAACGTTATTATGATTCGTTTTGAATACTAGAAAAATGATTATAGAACAAAATGAAGTCCCTGGCAACGACACCAAAACCTTTGATGTGTTGGGAAAGCTTTAAATTTATAATAACTAGTAATAGAAAAAAATTTAAACCATACACACGGGTAAAGTATAACCCACGTATGTATTATAATTTTTAGGGCAAGACCAGGTCGTTCACAGGGACTTGTTTATGTTCTATAAAACTTAGAATTCAAAATGGATACTTAAACACTTTTTCAAGCAAATAACAAGTAAAGCAAATTCAATAATAAAGAGATATGACTACTTAGATAGTAAACATAATTTAGTAACAATGGATTTGATGATGATCTTAGTTTAACAAGTTGGTGTTCTTGATTTGTAATTCACTAAATAATCATTTTTGTCAAATTGGCATTTTCACAAATTAAATTTATTGATTAAAGACTTGTATTTTCTAATTAGATGATTTCCCACAAAATTAGCACAATACCAATTAGTGCTAATGTTTATCAATTTATCTAAGCAGATTCCTCCAACTAAATATTCAAAACTCATAGACAAGTTTTCAAAATCGGATAATACAAAGTAGGTCTTTTGACCTATACCAAGATGCATATACGATCAAAAGTGATAAACAAGCATATCAAGAATAGATAGCACAGCGGTTCATAACACAAACAAGAAATCAATAAGAGAGCATATCAAACCAAATGTTACTTTATTGTATATACATATCCAAGTAGTCATAAGAGGGTTTTCATGATCACAGAAGTAAAACAAAATTGAAACGAAGACATACAAGTGATTGGGATGAAGTATTGATCACACTAGTGTCACAAGCTCACTAAGAAATTTACTAACCCAATTACGTATACCCCCTATTCTAATCCGAATTATACCCAGCTAAGTTGGTGTTCTTCTTGTGGAAAATTCGTCCCAAAAGTGGTTATTTATGATAGATAATTATATGTGATGCTTCTTTAAATAACTGAGACGAGGCCTCTATTTATAGGCTGAGTGAGGACAAAAGTGTGGCGTACTTCTGGAAAAGTACGACGTAGTTTGGGTATTCTTGGCGGTAAAGGTTCATAAATACAAGGGAAGTACGCCATACATGTTTGGGAAGACAGGCACACTTTGCTTGGATAAGGGTTTGACTTTCTTTGACTGTTAAGTAGAAGTGTGACGCACAATTTGGGAAAACCGCCACACTTAGCTTGGACTTAGATTTATTTTGTTTTCTTTCTTTACTGCGAGCTTTCTTTGGCATAAACACTTGTATCTTTTTGCTTATCTTGCTTGAACAATCATTAAGTGAACCTGCACATATTTTATGCTATTAAGTATCGAAAGTTCACGAGAAATGTCAATAATACATACAATAACGCCATCAAAAATATATATAATTAAGGCATTATCGGGAGTAAAACATATTCTAGATCTTCGTTTGAATATGATATCTATAGGTAAGCTTGATGATGAAGGTTTTTGCAACACTTTCAATAATGGAAAGTGGATACACTCAAGAGGTGTTATGGTTATGGCGAGAGGTCAAAAGTTCTCTATCATTTATGGGTTAATACATAAAAAATTTACTAAAGTTTGGCCAAATGTTCACCTAAGTTACTAAAGTTTTTTTGGTTACAAATAGGTTACTCATGTTATGTTAACCGGTTACATAGGTTACCCCTTATGTTTTAACCTTTTGTTACAAGTTAACTGACTACGTGGCATGGGAGGTGTCAAATTTTTTTAATTTTTTTTATAACAGTGATTAATAAAAAGGGAAAAGTCTCATTTATCTTTTTCATAGATACCATCATCACCTTATATCACATCTCTCTCATTTTTCATCTGAAACAATTGATAGAGCTCACCGAATTGGCAGACTTAGTTTAATAGACTACACCATTATACCACCATCACCCCCGAATGATACCAGTATTATTATTAAAAAAATCGCATCCCTAGGTGGCTGGTGTTTGACAGAGGCCGTGGGGTGGTGGGTAACAGAGGTGGCGATGTCGACAGAGTTGGCTGGTGGTTGAAAGATTTAATTAACGCTAGTGGCGACCCAAAATGTTTAGTCCGTTGACTTGCAAGCATCTAACAACTACACAAATGAGGTGATTGGATATTAGATCTGTTGACTTGCAACTCAATCAAAAAAGAGGCAATTGGACCAAAACATCATCATAAAATGAGGTGATTGAATATAAGGTTGTTGGTTGGGAGTGTGGTGACTGTATTAATGGTTGGCGGTAACGATTCGTAGATGGTTTGTTACGACTCTTAGACATGGGCGCACCACCACCATCAAAATTGACAAAAATGTGGATAGAGGTGGGTAACAAGTCACAGATCTTGTGGTTTTTTAGGCGGTGGAGCTGGTGTGTTTGTGGCTGCCAACTAATAGATCTGGTGGTTTCTTGGTATGGAGCAAATAAGATTAGGCCATTTGTAGTATTGAATTTAGATTTATAAGTGGGATGTATTTTGTTTGTTATAGTTGTGTTCTAAGTGTTGCATTAGATGTTTAAAGGAAGAAGAGAAATGTATGTTGTCCCAGTTGTAGGATACCTCTTGTTGGATCCCACTTCAATAGATCGAATTCCTTAATCTTGTTTAAGGTTTAGTTATATTAGATAAATCTAACACAACTATAGTAGAAACTCTGTTAAGTGTATTAAAGATTATGCGGAATCTAATCTTTAATATTAGAAGAATTCTTAATGAAACAGTAACACAAGATCACAATTCAACAAATAATAAAAGCTCCAATATTATTAAGAATAATACGAATACTCTCCTAGTATTAGGGTTACAAAACCTTGAAGCTATGATAATTCTATGAATGCCTCGTTTTTGGTGATATCAAAACAAAAGATTTCTAGATAGCAAACTCTACGCCCTAGGACCTCCTTTTATACACCAAGGAGTCCTAGTCGATTTACAATATATTCCTAATACTTAGAATATTCTCTATGATCTATTCTATTAATAAGTAATACTTATCATGTAAGTAATCTTGATCTCCAAATGATCTTTATCCTTTTTTTGTCTTTATCCTTTCTCTAATAGTAGAAACTCTTACAACAATCTTAATCTTTAAGTAGCAGTAACTTATACACCAGCAACATTAACTGAGCACAAGCAGTAGTAACTACATATAATATTTTCTTCAATCTTCACCAGCAGTACTAACTTTACACTAGCAGTACTGACTTTATACTAGCAGTACTAATATATACTAACAGTAGTAACTGTGAACTAGCACTACTAATTTTATACTAGCAGCACTAACTACTTAGCATATTTTTCATTAAAGTTAATGAACAACACTAACTTTAGCTTAGCAGTAGTAACACAAACCTAAGCAGTAGTAACTCTAAGATCATCAAGAAGTCTTTTAATCCTAACAATCCTCCCCTAAACCTGATATTTATCTCCAAAATCATCAAGTTTCTTCATTAAAAGCTTCATAATCACCAGGAGGATGCTTCCAAACACTTCATTGATTCTTGAGCTATTTTTTGAGAAGTTTAAGATGCTGATATGCCATTTCATTTAAATAAGCAACCTGAAGCTTCTTGTTCAGCATATCTGTAATTGTAAATGGTTTAAGGGGATATCTCTTCTCTACCAACATATAAATGTACACATGTTGCATTCTTAATGAATGATCTCCACAGGAATCATATAACTTCCAATCCAATACTTTGTAATCATCTTGATTCTTCCATACTTGATCTTCAATATGTGGTTCAAACATTTTCTTCAAATCTCCATATAAAATCAAATCTAAGTCTTCCACTAGTCTTGTTGATCCATATTTAGCTTTTACCAGCTTGTACAAATCTTCTAAGTCTTCCCTGCTAAAACTTTTAAGCATTTGAAAAAAGACTCTGTACATTTGTGACTTTCCATCAGCTCTTATTATTTGATAATAGCTTTTCTTTCCTTTTTTGTGGATTTTCCAGTCAACAATAGTTGGAGGCTTAGTAGCTAAAGGTAAAACATCAATTCCTACCTCTTCTTCATCTGGAATGACTTTTATTAGACTTTGAAGCTCTGTTGTTTCTTTATCCTCATCCACCTTCTGCTTCTTAATACTTTCTTGTTTCAGCTCAGTTCCTGCTCTCTTTGGACTACCCTCCACCAAGTCTATTCTGAAATTGAACTTTAAAAGCTCTATCAAACATCTTCTGAATAAAATCAAAAGATTTGTTCTTCAAGTCTTTGGGCTTCTTTCCTTCCATATTCTTCAGGTAAGTACACATGATTTTTCTTTGTTAAGCTTGGGTTGTCGGTTTGTTCCTCTTCTCTTATGCTCTTTTTGCTACAAAGTGATTTCTTCTTTTCTCTAAAAGTTGTACAAATAATGTAGCCTTTTCTGTATCAGACAACTATTCTTGCTCTTGTCCTTGTAGTCTTTGAGCCAATTCATGATCAACTTTAATCTTAGCCTGAATATCATCCCATTCTTCAATCAAGGCAACATTGGCTTCTTGTTCTTTTTCAGCTTTCTCTCTTGCAAGTCTTACTTCCTCATCAAATTCATCTTGTAACTTTGATTTCTTCAACATCTTCAAGTAAGTAAGCGTTGATGTAAAAATCATTTGGTAAATCCGTCGTAAGATTTTAAGAATGTATTTACTCGTCGGATTCCAATAAATGTTCATGAACTACTGCACAAAAATATTGTAACAACTTAACCACTTGGTCCCCAATTTCTCATGGGTCTAAAATTGCTAGTCTCGAACATGTTTTGCATATGTTGCATTTGATTCGGATACATATAAGGTGGACATATTCCCCACGAAGGGAAGTTTGGTTGTTGTGAATAATTCAACAACATTGAATGAATTATTATTAGGGTGGTAGTTTTGTCTACCTTTATCACTCCTAGGTTGTGGTGTTTTAGACCAAGGGTGAGAGTTATTAGTTTTTTTTGGAAGAGAAGTCTTAGATCTTGTTTTAGGCTTAGTAAATCCAACTTGGGTTTTAAAGAAGGTTTATAAAAACGTTTTACTTCGTCTTCGCTTGCAATGGGTATTTTAGTATTGTTTATAAGCATAAATTTTGGTCTTGGGCTTGAGTTTAATTCTACTACTTTTTCTTTAGACTCAACCTCTTGTGATTTAACAAAATTCACTTGTTTAGACTCACTAGTTGATCCTTTGGTAAAATTAAATCCTAGGCCGGATTTATCACCGGAAGGTTTTTGAAGATTTAACATTTTCTTAAGCGATTTACTACTATTATTAAATTGATTAAGCTTAGAAATTTCTTCCTTAAGTTTTTCATTTTCAAATCTAAGGTCTTGACATGTTTTACATTCTTCATTGACCTCTTTACCTTTTTCTATTTTAGATAGTTTATTTTTTAGTTCTAGTACTTCATTTTCTAATTTATTTTTAATTTGTTTTAGTGATTTATTTTTAGCCATGACTTTTAGACCTATTTTGCATAGTCGATTATATTCATTATCTAAGTCTTTTTCATCTAACGATGATTGGTCATCACTAAAGAATTCGGTTTCGGAAAGTACCTCATTAGAAGCTTTAGCCATAAGACATTTTTCGTCTTTAGTCTTTTCTTCTTCATCTTCGTCGCTATCACTCCATGATCCTCCAACAAAGGCTCTTTGATTGTAGCTTCTTGATAGTTTTGGACACTCTCCGATGAGGTGATTTGAATCCCCACATTTAAAACATTTTCTTTCGCCTTTGCCATTTTTGTCGTCTTTATTTCTTTGAGATACCTTTCTTTCATCATGTGGTTGTCTTACGAATCTTCCTCGTCTTTTGAAAAATTTCTTGAAGTCTCTCACGGCCATGGCGTATTCTTCGTCTTCACTATCGGAAGTCGAACTATCTTCATCACTTGATTCCTTTTTGGCTTTCAAGGCAAGAGATCTATTTTGTTCTCTTTTGCCTTTGACCATTTCAGAATCATTCTTAATTATTACTTCATAAACTTTCAAGTTTCCAATAAGTTCATCAAGCGATAGAGATGTTAAATCCTTTGATTCTTCAATAGCCGTAACCTTTGCACGCCATTTAGGATGAAGTGCCCTAAGAAATTTCCTAACATAATTCTTGCTAGAAAAACCTTCATCAAGTGCTTTTAGACTAGTAATAATAGTGTTAAATCTAGCAAAAGCATTATCTATCGATTCCTCTTCCGGAATCGTAAATTGTTCATATTGTTGAACAAGAAGATCTATTTTATTATCTTTGACTTGACTATTACCTTGGTGAGTGATTAATAAAGTATCCCAAATTTCTTTTGCGGTTTTACACATGAAAATTCTTTCGTATTCTTTACGTGGTAAGGCATTATAAATCACCATTTTAGCTTCATTATTTTTAGCAAGTTTCTTTTTAAGATCATCATTTTGTTTATCAAAAGATACAGTTTCATCCTTTTTTGTTTCGGGATTATATTGAATAGGAGGAAAATCACCATAGGTAATAACATGCCAAAGATCTAGATCTTTTGATTTCACATAAGTTTCGAATCTATTTTTCTAATAAATAAATAAATCACTTTCAAATAGTGGTGGTCTTTGTATAGATTGTCATTCTAAATATTTTTTCGATTCCATAGATTGATTCAAGTTTTAAAATACAGTTTATTTTAAAAATCTTGTTTGACGTGGCTCCTGATACCAATTGTGAAAAACTGGGTTGAATAGTTTACCGCTTTTTAAATTAATATTTTGTTTATAAAAATTTAGATTTGACTTTATGTGATCTCAATATGTGCACAATATGAACAATACAAATAAGTAAATAAATGATATGAAAGACAAGAGATAAGAGTTAGAAAGATCAAACCACAACACAAGAATTTATAGTGGTTCGGTAACGAAGCACCTCTTCGCCCTACTCCACTCCCCGAGCACCAAACTCGAGAGTTCTCTTCACTATGTCAACAAACTCCCTTTAGGCGGAGAAAACCGTACACAACTAAGCTTACACCGATTTCTGACACTAAGCCAAATGTCGAGTTCTAATCCTAGCTAGAACCAATCTATCATAACTTTTGTATTTTGAGGACTAAAATACTAACCGCACTACTTCACAACAATTCACAACTTCACTTCACTTCACAACTTCTCTTCACTTCACTACTTCACTTCACTTCACAACTTCACTACGCTTCACAACTTCACTTCACTTCACAACTTCACTACGCTTCACAACTTCACTTCACCTAGACACTACGACGATCACGCCAATCTAACACTACTTACTATGATCACCACGATCTAACTATACTTTCAATGATCACTAAATCTACCTATTACACACAACTACTATATACACCTTTACAATATACACAAATGATTTACAAGATATAATACAACTTCACAATAACAAAGACAAAACTACAATAGTTCTTGACTTGATGATAAGAAGCATTCTTCTTTTACACTTAAGGAATTAAGCTTGAATCACTTGAAAAAAAAGCTTAAGACTAAATGATCAAAGGATTTATTGAAATTGACTATTTAGACACAAAGAAAGAAGTGCAAAAGGTGAGAAAAATCAGTGGGGAGCCTCCATATATAATAGGCAAGCTAGTGGAGCGTTTTTGTTTGGCCGACCCCCTTAGCTCTATGGCCGACCCCCTTATTAATAAGGGGCCCGCCCTTATATTTAAGGGGGTCGCCCAGGCCAGGACGCTCACTTTTTTGTCTTTTCCAGGGAGGTGTTTTCTGAAATATTTCTAGCCGTTTTTAGGTAGAAAATTTGAATTTAAAATATTTATTTTGAATAAAACCTCTTCTTTTAATTTAACAAAGTTCTTTGTAAAATAGTATAAAACATTGTTTGTAACATTTTTAATAAAAAATGTGAGGTTGAATAAAAATTCATTTTGATCATAAAATGCATAAGCATTGATTTATTCACACTTTTAAGTGATTAAATTTTCGAAAATGAAAATTTACTACGAATTACTGGATTACATTTAAATTTACATTGAGCTTTTTATATTTTGTGATTATCTAAACGTAGAGAGGTCGAAAATATTAATGAACATTTTAGGCATTATTTCTATCAACACATAATGTTCCCCCAAACGTCATGTTGTCCTAGGTAAAATGGTTAATTGAAATGTATGAATTTGAATTGGGGTTAATGCATTATCCTAAGGTTTAACGAGGAGGTTGATGACATCAAATAGTTAATACTTTTCAATATCAAATTCATGAGTTTATTGCCTTGTTTTATATCATTTTTATATGAATCTGGTACTTAATTCATTCATATTACAGGTTCAGGATAATTAAGGCATCTAAACGAAGTGATGCGAGAAATGGCCAAAAATAGTACCAATACTAATTTATTTAGTAGAAGTACTAAATTCATAGGAAGGCTACTAAATTTTTCCAAGAAGCAACTTAAGGCTCAAATAAAGAATAGTACCACTACTAAATTATTTAGTAAAGGTACTATATTTTTAAAGAAGCAAACCTTAAAAATGAAGAGCTATGGTGTAGTTGATCCGTTGGGACTACGCCGTAGCTAATGAGGAATATTGAGTCTGAAGAAACTACGGTGTAGCTCATACCCTTGACTACGCCGTAGTTATCATATGCTAAAGAAGGAAAGCTGCGTAGGAAAATCTACGACGTAGCTCGCCTCTTATAACTACGTCATAGTTAGTATTACTCCAAGGACTAAAAGTGCATAATTCTAATTAAGTTTCAAGGATTAAAGAAAGTGCGTCAACTAACATGAAGGGCTAAATTTTCCAAAGTCCCAAACTTGTCTCATGAATACAACGTGATATCACATTCTCAAGGCATTCTTTTGTTGGTGGCCTCTTTGGAAGTATTCGTCCCTTTTTGGGAGCCAAAGGCAGAAAGAATAAAAAAAGGATACGAAGCTTTGTTTTCCCAGTCGATCGAGAGGAGAAGACAACAACTTCATCATCATAGCTCGATTTAGTTATCAATTATTTTGTTCTTAATTACTTTCATTATTGATCATTATATTGAATATGGTCTGACATGAATTTGGCTAAACATTCTATGGTTATCCCTGATTATAAATTAATTATCATTGTGATTCAATTATCTCTTGTTATTTCTGGATATCTATTTGGTTGAAATACTTTAATCAGAAGCGTTAGAGAATATCTGTTAGTAACTTCTAATAGATGTTTAGATGCCAAATATATTACTCGTTTACCATGTCAGTGGGATAAAATCTCCGTTATTATGACCAATGTGACTGGGATTTCGCGATTATAAGATAGATAAAGATGACCATTCGATCCTAGCTTTACCCAACCAGATTAAGTATTTGAATCACTGCATTAAGATATAACTAGTTTTGCAGGTTCTTCTTCCCCTTGATTATAAGTCAACTGTTGCACTTTCGTTTTCTACTCCTTAATCCAAACGCAATAATTTAAATTTCTTTCTAGTTTAAAAGTAAATTGCCTCAAGTTAGTAACCCAACACATATCTCTTTGGGTCGACCTCGGACTTATCCCAAGTACACTACACGGTACCGGGTACACTACTCGTTAGCGTGTATATAGATCTTAGGTAGTTCAAAGTTTATAAATTTAAAACCTGATCTATTAAAAGAAAATACACATAAAGTTTCTGGCGCCGTTGCCGGTGAGCTATAACTAGGTTTTTAATTTGAGATTTTTGTTTTTAAGTTTTAGGATTTAGCATTTTTGTTTTTGTTTATTTTAGTTTTCTTGGCTACTGTGTTTCTTTTCCTATTGCGATTTTAGGACAATTGAAGGATTAATCTCTATATTGGAAAAAATAGACATTGAATGATATTTTTATGTATGAAGAAGGCATATGTAACACCCCCAAAATATGTCGCAGCGGAATGGTAACCGAGGGCGTTACTTCATAATAAAATAACATAAGATATAAGAGAATGACCTCTAATATGAGTCATTTAGAAGATAACCTCGTTGTTTCATTAAAATAAATAAGTTCAAAATAAGCTGTCCCATGTTTGCATCGAATGAAATCATAATTAAAAATACAACGAGGAAAGTAATGCATGAAATGTTCATAAAAATGTAGTCTTGTATGAATGAAGACCCAATGCACTCCAAATACTTCATAATTGGTTAAGTACCTTGAGACATACATGCTTAGAAATGTTAACATAAAGTTGGTGAGTTCATAGGTTTAAGTAATTATAAATGTTGGACCGCCAGATTTCAAAGTGTACAATAATGTAACATACAATATCACAAAAAGTAATTACAATTTCATTAAGCTCATGACACTGAAGCTATAACAGTATAAATATGCCAATCAATTTCAGGCAATCAATGTACCGGTGTAGATGCTTAACCCGCAACATCTAAAGTCCGATATGGTATACCTCCGTTGGCCATGTTTGGCACCAATCCTGGATGGGGATGTCAATCCCAAAAGGATCTATTTATAACACACGCGCTTACACAAAGTAATTAACAGTTCATGATAGTAGGCATAGTGGTTATCGCTACTTAGGCAAAATCCGTAATCGTTTAAATGTGTACTTGCGTCCAAATGTAAAACAAGCAATGTATCTCACCATGAGATTTGTAAAATAGTAAATAACAAGTTAAAGCAGGGATTTAACTAACAAAGTCTTGAAAAGTAATCGCAGTGTTATAAAATAAACGAGCATGTAAAGAAGTTTGTAAACGAGTATGTAAACGAGTTTGTAATTGAGTTATGAAAACGAGTATGTAAACGAATATGTAAACGAGTTTGTAAATGAGCATGTATTCTGCCCCAAAATATTTAAAAAAAAGTAAAATAGGGGCCATGAAACTCACCTCAAGTGATGGTATTGATTTTGTAAAAATCAACAAGGAAAGTAGTCACAAAAGACCGGTATGCAACCTATTTAATTATAGGTTGATTTAGAATAATACAAGTGAATATCAAATAATGCACTATATTTTATATTGTTATATCACCACCTAATAGTTGTTTTAGTTTATTAGCTAAAATAATGCTTACGTTAAGTTCATCATTTAATTTCCAAGTATAGGCTTTCGTAACATTATTTAATTGTGCGAAATTAATTATATTCTAGTTCGCTTGATTTACTATTTTTATTATTTTTACAACTTCAACTTATTTATAGTGTAACTAATTTATAAAATAATGTTTATAAAGTTTATAACGCGTATAAATATTATACAAATGATACTATATTATTTTCTAATGTTTTTATAGTCCAAACGGACTCGAAATCACCCGAAATCACTAAGAACAATTCCTAACAGCAACATGATTAAGTAAAAAGTGTGCAGGAAATTTTATGACATTTTCTGAAAATGGTCCAAGTTTGATGGAGGATAACTCCTCTGTTTTACACTTTCGGGCTTCGAAAACCTCATTTAACCGAAAAATCATTCCGAGCAAGTTTCAAGATTTATACATTAGCCAGTTCGGACCCAAAATGGGTCAAAATCATGAAAACTGAATCTTCCAGACTTGTTAAGAAAATATGTTTTTGTCGGTATTGTTACTAATTTTGTTTTGACTATATCTCGTTCGTTATATGTCCGTTTTTCGAGTTCTTTATATGCCTGAAATCGTATTAAGGTGTACTAACATATTTTTAAGGTTTTAACTTGTCAAGATTTTCTTATCTGTACTGTTAAAGGGGGGGGGGGGTATATACCTTCCAAATTCTATAATTTAACCTCATTTTTACACAACAAAACCTTCTAACCTAATCACCTCAACCTCCTTCACAAATAACAACATCCAAACTAACCTAATCTCATCCAACTCTTCACAACATAATAAATAAAAATATGAAATAACTTATAAAACTAAACATGCTAGATTATGAACAATTAATTAAACAATATGTTAAATAAATTAACACGTACATATTTCATACCAAAATAAATATTTCTAGATGTTCCTTCATGTATATAATTTATTTTACATCTCTTGCAAATAATTATATATGTAAATATTGTTCTTAATTTCATTGTAAACCTTTATAAAAACTTTACTAATTGGTAATATAACTTTATAATCAAGATGTTTAAAAATCAAAAGAGTAGATAGGGTATGCTTACAAAGATGATGAACTAGAAATGAAATGCTAGGCTTTGATTTTTAACCTAAAACTTATAAAAACCCAACTTGAAATAGATGAGATCCTAACTTAATCTTGTAACCCAATTCTTGAAAACACCTTAGAACACCTTATATATGAACCTTAAACACCCTTATATGCTAGAAATATCAAGAAAATGGCAGAAAATGAAAACTCTTTATGGCTTATTTGTGCCGTGTGTTTTGAGAGAGAAATAGAGAGGATTTTTGTGTTTTGCAAGTTATCAAATGAGTAAGAATGCCTAAGTAGTGAAATATAAAGACTAGCTATCAAAATATCTAGGAGATAATTTGTACAAATCCTTCAAGAAATAAAAGAGGGGTGGGGGATGGCTTGTAAGAGATTGGAGAGGGGGAAAGTATGGCTTGTAAGAGAGTAGATGAAGGTTAGTGTTGATTTGCATTATTAGCTAGTTTATAATAGTCTTGGTAAATTGTAGTAAACTAGAAAATGTATATTGTTTCGTGTATGATATAGGTGGCCGGTTGGGTTGTTTATAGGGGGAGGGAAATGTTTAATTTGTGATAAGGTATAAACATTATGAGTATTGGTAAATGTGGTATAGCTTACATGCATGCATAAAAGCTCATAACGCGAAACGTAAGCGTTGTACGTAACGTATAAAAATAAAATATTAAAAGTTATAAATTATCTTCGTAATAATTATCTAACACTTGTTTGACGTAAACTTTTATTTGTTTAATGCCGGTTTACGTTAATTGTTGATTTTTGGTTTACGCAGTTTAACTTAACGGTTAAAATTAAAAGTAAACACGTAAAGGTTCAAAGTAAATAATTTTGAGTTTATTGATGTAAAATGAACTGAAAATTTGGATTGTCACAGTCTTCCCCCGTTAAAAGAGCTTTGTCCTAAAGCTCAAGTCATTTTCTTTAATGAAGGTGCGGGGTCGGCGAAAAGGTCTGGATACTTATCTTAATCCTTCTAAAGTTTGTTAACCAACTTTGTTTTCTTATTAAAAAGAGTCTCATCGGGACAAGTTTCAATTCCTTGTCTATACCACTTAAAATTTATCATCCATATGACACTTTCCTCCTTAATGCATCAGCTTAGCTTCAAGATTGTGAATGGCAGGTTAAAAAATTATATTGTTGTAACTAAAATATGAATCCTAGTGGCCTTAATCCGTTTCCTTTCTGCTTAAAGCAATCAGGCTGTAACATTTTCCCTTTCCAGGTGAAAACGAAATTTATACCTAATATTGTGTCGCACTACTAAGTTTACTGTTTATGTCGACGTGGATGAACAATTTAGGTGAATTTTCTTAATGGCGACCAAACTCATTGGTGGATCGTCTTAGGGTGACTAGTGATGTGTCTTGACGTTTTGACCTAGGATTTGGTGTAAGATGATGTTGACTCTATGTAGTAAGGTGGTACAAAGGTCTACTTAGTCACTATGATTTCTAATTCAGTTTCCCGTGACATACACATTTTCTAAATATGTACACAAAGCTTTGCTTTTCAGGGATATAAGTCGAAATATGGTTTTGACAAAAGTTTTAAGGTGACTACTCTCAGCATGGCATGGTTCTTCCTGAATTAGACATAGGTGATCAGGCTATGTATAATTGAGGACTAACGATGCAATGCTCATTTTTGTTAAATTAACGTTATGTATATAATAGTATCAAAATGGTTTTATAGTGTGTCAAAATAATTCACAAGATGAAAACAAGGTAGTTTATAGGATGACAACAAAATGGTTTTCGAGATAACCGTAAGATGGTTTATAAGATGATAGTTAAATAGTTCATGGGGTGATAGTAAAATAATTTAGGTGATGCAAACAAAATAGTTTCATAAAATAAAAACAAAGTGATTCATAAGGTGGTAGTAACGTGATTTTCGAGAAGGATAGTTTGTAGAATGATAGTAATTTAGTTTGCAGGATAGTAGCGAAATAGTTTATATATAGTAAATTAGTTTACGAAATAATAGCTGAATAGTTTATAAGTGGTGGTAACTTGGTTTATAAAATAGTAGCGAAACTGTTTATAAATGATAGCAAAATAGTTTATGAGATGGTAGCAAATTAGTTTGTAGAATGGTAGTGAGTTATTTTATACATGATAGTAAATTACTTTATGAAATAATAGTGAAATAGTTTATAAGTGATAGCAAAATTTTCATAAGGTGATGGTAAAACAATTTTCATGGTAATAGTAAAACAGGTTATTAGCAAATAGCAAAATGGTTTATATGATGGTAGGGAAATAGTTTATAAGATGGTAGTTTACTAGATGATGGTAGAATAGTTTATTACAATAGTGAAATAGATTTTAAAGCGATAGTGAAATAGTTTATAAAATAATGGTTTATTAACCGATAGTAAGATAATTTAATAATGATAGTAAGATAGTTTATTAACGATAGTAGAAATAGTTTGTAAGGCGATTGTAGAATAGTTTATAAAATGTTAGTTCATTTGACGATAGTTAGATACTTTTTTTAAAAATTATAATAGATAAAATATATTATCATATGGTAGTGAAATGGTTTATAAAGTGGTTGTACCAATGTTTGAATGCTATAATAGTTTAAGGAGTGGTTTGCATAAATAAATAGAGGATTAAAGTAAAATCGACAAAATTTTTCACGGCACATAAATTTGATAGATAATTTAAAATCATCCACACAGTACAACAAAAATTTAAAAGAAAGTACAACGCGAATTCTTAAAGGAAATAGAGTCTACGATAGTTCCAACTTAGGTTTCAGTAGGTAAAACTAAACAAATCTCTCTTTAAGCATCGATATCATCTGCAATGTTTTTAGGATCTTGATCGGTTTGTCCTCCTCCCAAAGCATACACTCTCCCAGAAGTTTCACCATTTCCGGTTTAATACCCCCAATTTTGGGCATTCACTATGGTAAAGTACCCTTGATTCCCCACATTCAAAGCAAGTGAGGTTCTTTGGTTGTTAGTAACACAGACTCCAACAATCTCGGGTCTAGTGGGATCGGTAAGGTAACTAGTGGGATCAGCGAACCGTGACAAGTTTTAATGTTATGTAAAACAATATATTGTAAAGTCGTGAAAAAGTTTTAAGACCATCGTGTCATTCATAATGTCTTAAGAAAAGTTATAATATTTATATAAATAACATTTATATAAAATAAGTGTAAAATATACGCAAGGGAAGGTAAGTACAAATACAAGCCATGCAAGCAAGTAATGTGTATGCACATGAATGTTTTTTATTTGATGCAATGTTTATGAAATAGTTATAGTCTAAGTAAAATATGCAACCTAGTTCTCTAAAACCTGGCTCTGATATCAATCAGTAACACCCCCAAAATATGTGGTAGCGGAATGGTAACCGGGGGCGTTACTTCATAATACAATAGCACAAGATCGAAGAGAACGACCTCTAATATGATTCGTTTAAAAGATAGCCTCGTTGTTTCATTGAAATAAATAAGTTCAAAATAAGTTGTCCCATGTTTGCATTAGATGAAATTCATAGTTAAAAATACAATGAGGAAAGTAGTGCATGAAAATTCCATGAAAATGTAGTCTTGTATGAATGAAGACCCAATGCACTCCAAATACTTCATAACTAGTTAAGTACCTGAGACATACATGCTTAAAAGTGTCAACATAAAGTTGGTGAGTTCATAGGTTTATGTAAGTATAAATGTTGGACCGCGAGATTTCAATGTGTATGATAAATGTAACACATACAATATCACAAAATGTAATTACGATTTCACTAAGCTCATGACACTGAAGCTATAACAATATAAGCATGCCAATCAATTTCAGGAAATCAATGTACCCGTGTAGATGCTCAACCCGCAACATCTAAAGTCCGATATGGTATACGTCCGTTAGCCATGTTTGGCAACAATCCAGGACGGCGATGTCAATCTGATGTGTTTCAAAAGCTTTAAATTTATAATGACTAAAAATACTAATTTTATTATAAGGAAACACACGGGTAAAAGTATAACCCACATATATAGTATAATCTTTTTAGGTAAGACCAGGTCGTCCACATGGATTTGAGTAGTGTTCAATAATCAGAAAGAAAATAGACTTTAACAATTTTAAAAGTAACTTTTGTTTTACCAATGATAATGAAGATGACTACTCGGATAGTTGAAAATAATTTATAAGTAGTGTTAATGATTAAGACCTCTAAGATGGAACTTTTAACTTATAAAAAGGATTTCTCGCAGAAAACTTTTCACAAATTAACTACCTAACTTAAGACTTATATTTAGTTGGCTAGACCAGATGTGTCACTCAAATGATCCATTTAACTACTATATCAAAAAGCCTTCTTTTTGATTATCAATTTACGAAAGTGGATTCTCGACACAACATAAAGAACCATAACAAATCTTAAAACCTATAGATCAAAACGGTCTTTCAACAATACAATATGATCATATAATCTAAGTGATAAGAAAAACTAACAAGATAGGATATAATAGGGGTGCAACATAAGCTTGAGATTAATAAGATCACAATCATACTAAACACTTATTCATTATCATAACTTCACCGAGTAGTCATGAGAGAATTAGCCTCTCATGGCTATGTTGTTCATAACATAACTTGATTCAACAAGAAACTTCATTATTTCAATAAACTAGGATGATGTTCTTCTTCGTTCTTGGTTGTTTGATCTTGAATCTTTAAAAGGTGTGGTGTTTATCTTGAGAAGGATTGGAAAAGGATTATAGGAATATTTAAGGGTGAGAGAGAGTGTGTGTGATATGAAGAAAGTGAGTATGAAGGGATGATTTGTGGTGAAAATTCATCTTCTATTTATAGGCTGATTTTAGGGTGAAAGTGCGGCGCATAATTTTATAATGCGGCGCACATAGGGTGTTAATGCGCCAGTATTTATGACTTCATTTAATTTTCATAGCCAGATGGGAAGTGCGGCGCACAGAGTAATTTGTGTGGCGTACTAAAGGAGTTAATGCACTATTTGGACTTAGTCTTTAATTCTTTGACTTTGAGTTGATCATCGGCTCTCGGTGATCCTATGTCTGATAAATCCTCAAATGGGCTGGAAACCTCCGTGTATGTAACCCTCGATTCATCCGAATCTGACATGACTGAATCTAAAAATTCAAAATAGCTTATATTAGTATTTAATATAAGACTCTTATAGTAATATACATTTATATCATAACATGTATATCAATTATGAATGCATCTAGTCCAACCAACTAATGCAACAAGTAGTGTATGCATGAATGTATGCACATATGTATGTCCTGTGTAAAACCCCTTTGTATGAATTCGATGTTTGAAACAGTTATAGTTTAGCAAAAACAATTGACCTGGTTCTCTATAACCTTGGTTCTTGATACCAATCTGTAACACCCCCAAATTAGGTCGCAGCGGAATAAGGGTCCGGGGCGTGTTACTTCATAGATCAATAACACAAGATGTATATAGAACGACCAAAAAGTCGTTTAAAATTGATACATTGGATTTAACAAAGTATTTGTTACATAAGCCGAAGCTTCACTTGTTCACTTGTTCAAAATACAAAGATTTCTAGCCCATAACAGTTATACAAAATGTAATGCGACAAAATCTTTAATGCATGATATCCAAATCAAAACCACCAATGTATCCTTGGCATCTCGTGCCTATTGACCACCTGAAAACATTGCTTTAAAACGTCAACAAAAATGTTGGTGAATTCATAGGTTAGTAAATTAAAATATGCAGGACCGCAAGACTTTTCCCGTGATAATGCAACAGATGCAGGACACTAACATACCAGATTTACATTTTACCTAATTGGCTATGACACTGAAGCTCGACAATCTTTCTCGCAATAATATATATTGCAATTTATGCCCGATTAGATGTTCAACCCTAAACATCCCAAATCCGACATGCTATAACGTTCGTTCCCGGTGATAGCTAATCGCCCGAACGGGGAGGTCAATCCCAAATAGATCTATTCATAACATTCACGCTCACATAATGTAATTCACAACTACATCTATGCAATTGACAGTTCATGATAATGGGCTCAACTTGGGTTATCGCTACTTAGGCAAACACGTAAGCAATATAAAATATACACTTGCGTCTAATTTATAAAACAAAGCATGTTTCCACCCCAAAGTTATAAATCATTGAAATCATAAAAATGTGGGGCTATGAACTCACCTTGAGTTACTGATAATCCAAATATCACAGATAGCGCGTCACGTAAATGATCGAATGCAACCTAAATTAACATAGGTCGTATAAGCACTAATCGCTTTGATTAACTAACATCATATACAATTTGTTAGTTAATCCATACTATCGTTCGGGCTATCATAATTTAAGAGGTCATGTAGTGACGTATGAGGAGCTAGGACACTTTAAATCGTAAATCCAACAACTCGTCGATACGCCACCCCGAAGAGGCCTCATTATGAAACTCCCTAGTAATATAGTACTTTGATAACCACATATAATTCTATATAGCTTCATCACCGTCTATTTGTAATTTAGAAATCGTTGTTATAGAGTGAAAACGTTTATAATTATCGTTTTAGTAAAAAAAAAAAATACTAGCATAACATTTCCGTTTTAAACCCGTTTCTCGCGTTTCTTACGTCCACGTCTTCGTATTGAGATGATCGGTATATTAATTATTACATTTTTATATTTTAACCTTCTGATGAACAGTACTTTTACTGTTCATGACGTTTTATAAATTTACTTTTATAAATTTAATTGTCGTAATACCCGTAAATGCAATAACTTGTTCGTTTTAATCCCAATTTTTTAGGATGCCTTCGAAACACTTATTTGTTATCAAAATTATCACATTATTTAATAACTTGGGGTCTGCTGATGAACTGTAATTTTAATGTTGCATGGTTTATTTAAAAATTACTTTTATAGACTCGAATTTCGGTTAAACGTCGTATTTTATTCGTTTTAGCTCCGTTTTTAGTAATTCTTTCGAGCACGTTCTCGTTATTGAAAATTCTATCAATTTATGAAGTTTACAAAAATTAATGTTTCTGTAATGAACAGTAACTTTTTATAAAAATATTTTTATACATTTTAAGTATATAAACTTACGTAATTCATAACTTCTTCGTTTTTAATCAAAAAATTACGTTTCTTATTGTTTTGGAATCCTAAAAATATGTATAATCTTTTAAAACTACCAAACTTTCTGTTTTATATAATATTTATAAAAGTTATTTTATAAATCCGTTTAATTAACGTATAACTCGTAATTAGCGTAACTTTTTCGTTATTTATCCGTTTGACAAGTTTCTTACCTTTTCGGAATCGTCATGAGTCGTATTATTTTATAAAATTATAAAATGGACAGGTTGTAGTTCGAGTTTAAACAGAAAGTTTGGATGTCTATATTGAATCCATATGTAAACTTAGTTTTAATAGTTTTCAACCTTGTCATTTATCACAAGTTTTTTCCTTACTCTTAATATACTATATCATACATATTATATAATTCATAGTCCTTATATTGTCCATAAGTCCAAGTCATTAAGTCCATAACAATATTTATAAACCATAATTTATTAAAGAAACCTTAAGTTAACAAGTTTACATATGAACTTTTTACACCTTAACCAAGTGTGTACAATAGTTTTACTTCCATTATAATTCTATTTTCATCCATACTACATGTGTTATAAGTTCAATAAACTATATTTACAAGAAAAATCCAAGTTTACAAGTTAAACATGTCCTAATGGTGATTTCACTACTTAACATCAATATACATATAATCATATAATGAAAAGTTAACGGCTTTAAATAACCTTAATGGCAGATGTATGATGATGAAAATTA
This sequence comes from Tanacetum coccineum, assembly GCA_026074375.1. Lineage (NCBI taxonomy): Eukaryota > Viridiplantae > Streptophyta > Magnoliopsida > Asterales > Asteraceae > Tanacetum > Tanacetum coccineum. The sequence continues at coordinate 91,957 of BQNB010001493.1, forward strand.
AGTGCTAAACCGTTTTAGACTTTAAACCTAAGATTATAACCAAGAAAACCTTAGTTTCTAAATGAAAACCCTAATCTTGATTTCTTGCTTCAACACTTGTAAATGATAAGCCAATGCTTGGAAACACCTTAGAATATCTTAAGAATGATGTATGTAGGTGTGTATAGGTGGTAGAAAATTTGATATGGATTATCTTGGATGGGTGTTTGTAGCCGTGGGCTATAGAGGAGCAAAAAGGAGAGTTTGTTTGATTTTCTAGTTAAGTGTTATGCATGTATGAGTTATCTCTTATAAGTTGCTTGCCTTATATGAGTCCTAGTGGTCAAAAAGTATGTAATAGTTAGTCAAAAACATGGTGAGGGTTTTAGGGATCTTGGTTTCTAGTCAAAGGAACATGGTAAGCTTATGTTTAATGCAAGTGAGGTACAAAGACCAAGTGGTAAGCAAATTGTGTGCTCTTGGTCTCTAAATGGTGTTGTATGCCGTGGGTTAGGAGGGGGGCAAGGTTTCTAGAAACTTTTTGATAGTTAGCAACAATATCTAGTAAAAACTTTACTAGTTACAAGTTGTAGTTTGAAAGTAAAAAGTGTTTACTTGAAGGTATACATGAAATGTTTTATTTTCTTATGAAAAAAGTGAAGGTAATATTAACTTGGGTAACATTTAATACAACTTTGAGTGTTGGGTACAATCGTGGGCATTTGTTGAAGCGTAGAAATATTTTTGTGGTTCTAGGTATGCTTAAACGTACTTTATCGCGAAACGTATATAATTTACGTAGCCGATAAAAATAAAATAAACAACGACCATAATTATTCTCAAAATAATTATTAAATACTTGATTGATGCAAACGTTTAATTGTTTGACGCCCGTTTACATTGAACGCTAATTTTTAACGTACGCGATTTAACTTAACATTTACAATTAAAAACAAACGCGTACAATACAAAAGGTACATAGCGGATTTATTAACGACGTCAATGACCCTAAAACACGGGGTGTTATAATACCTCATCTCCCTAATGTAAACTTTGTGGGAAACTTCATACGGGAAAGGCATGTCATAGGGCTACTAGTGCTTGCTTTACATGTGGACATGTTGGGCATTTGGCAAAAGTTTGTAAAAAATGTAGTACGAGCAACGAGCGAAATAGGAACAACAAGCCACATGCTACGAGAGGTAGAGTCTTTGAATTGACTACTCATTAGGCAGCTAATGCCTTAGGTAATGTTTTGGGAACTCTTTATTTGTACAATCGTGATGTGTTTGTTTTGTTGGATACTGGTTCGACACATTCTATGGTTTCTCTTGCATTTTATAAACATCTTAAGGTTCCCTCTACACCATTAAATCATGCCTTATCCATTTCAACGCCTATGGGAAATATTGTGGTTATTAGTTATGAGTTTAAAAATTATCCGTTAAGTGTTGGTGATAATATTCGTTCTGCTAATTTGCTTCCTTTGGAAATGAGTGATTTTGATATAATTCTTGGTATGGATTGGTTGACTAAGAATCGAGCTACTATCGACTGTCATTTGAAACGTATCATCTTTGGCTATTTGAACAATCTTGAATTCATTTACCATGGTTCCCGACCTGGTAAGCCCATTAAAATCATCTACGCTCTTAAAGCTTGAACGTTTATTTCTCACGGTTCTAAAGGTTTCTTAGCATCAATTAAAGACACTTCGTTGGATGGACCTCGCCTTGAGAGTCATCTAATAGTTTAAAATTTTCCTAATGAATTGCTAGGATTACCACATAAACACGAAGTTGAATTCATAATTGAGTTAATTCATGGTGCTCAACCCATTTCTAAAGCTCCGTATAGAATGGTGCCAATTGAATTGAAAGAACAAAAAATAAACTTTAAGAACTTCTAGATAGTGGTTTTATTCGACCAAGTGTATCTTCATGGGGTGCGCTAGTTTTATTTGTGAACAAGAAGGATGGAAGCATAAGGTTGTGTATTGATTATAGGGAGTTGAATCGTATTACAGTCAGAAATAGATATCCACTACCACGAATCGACGATTTGTTTGATCAACTTCAGGTGCCAAGTTTTTCTTAAAGATTGATCTGAGGTCGGGTTATGTTAGGATCATAAAAGTGTTAATTATGATACTTTAAGTGGTTTTATTTATTTTTAGCGTTTAGTCTTTATTTTTTTATGTAGAAAAGTATTTTGTAATAAGGTTTTTAATATGCTTAAAAGTATTTAAAATAGCATATTTTCCAAAGGACTAATGACTAAATAGCGAAATTAGGAAAATAATGGGAAGGGAAAGCTCACCTCCTCTCTATCAAATATCCACCCCCCTCCTAACATCATATAGGTGGTTTAAGGCTTGATAACTATACTCCTTTTCCATCTCTTTTTCTTTTGTTATAAAATTAGAAATTGTGAAAAGACTTGCCTTCCCTCTGCTTAATTCACTCTTATTCTACATTGCTCTAATATCATCGTGATTCAAGGCTAATTTTCAAGACCTATACAAGTGGTATCATTCGACATTAGGATTAGAGTGTCGTGTTTCGTGTTTGTTGCGTTATTACAATTGATGAGAGTAAATTCGATGTATTCGAGTGACATTGGGATCATTCAGATCAATTTCGACATCATATCATCTTGTTACACTTGTTTTCGACAACATTATGGCCAAGACGTGGTCGTGTTCATGTGGTTAGAGCAATTTCGATATGTTAAGTTGAGGATTTCTACATATTCGATGTGTTTATCGAGTTTTGATCACTTTTTGATACTCTTTAGTGTTGTGTGATTCGAGTTATAATAGTTATACTCGTTTTTGGTTTTATCAAAAACGGTATAATAGATGTTTGTTTCTCATTTTTGATTTCATTTGTTGAATTGTAATAGATTCACACGTTTTCGGTTATATCAAAAACTGTGAATTAGGATTAAGTATCATTTTTGGAAAGGTGCTAAAAGTTGTAATAGATACACAATTTTTTGGTTTTATCGAAATTCGTGTTAGGAATATCATTTTCGAAACATATTTGATAAGTGTCACAATTTTGGTTTTATCGAAATTGTGGAGATTGAGGAAAACGTCACGTTTAGATATTGATTTTGGGGATTGTGAATTGTGAAGTGCTCATTAATTTTAGTTTTATCAGAATTATGAACATTTTCGAATTCAATAAGGCAAAAACCACATTTTTGGTTTCATCGAATTTGTGAGGGTTCATTTTTGGAAATACTTAAAAACTTAGTGTTTCATCAAAATTGACGTCATTACGGTTTCATCGTAGTGAGTATGTAGAAATTTTTGATTGAACAAGCTTTTTAAAAAGTTTAAATCGAAAAGTAAGAAAAGTTTCGAATTGATTATTGAGTTGTCCGTGGATTTACTGTCCGAGATACGGTTCCGAAATTAATTATAGCATTGTCCGAGATCTTACTATCCGAGATACAGTTCTGTGCTTGATTACAGTTTTGTCCGAGAACTATTTTGAATTTGATTATCCAAAATCAAATTTGATTAAAGAATTGTCGAAAAGCTGATTCCGACTGAAAATTTCGTCAAGAGTTGTAAACGCATATCATGAATAGAAACTCTTTTTTCGTATACAATTGATCCAATTCTTTGAATCACAAGATATTTCGACGTCTAACTGCACTCAAAACAATTCTTGCTGATGCCGGTTCTGAGACTAGACCTCCGATGCTTAAAAGAGGAAGCTATATACCATGGGTAAGTCGTTTTAGAAGATACCTCAATCGAAAGAGAGAAAATAGAAAGTGGCTTAACAAGGCAATTGATGAAGGTCCATATGAGTTTAGAATTTTCTTTCCTTCTGAACTGACCGCCCAAGGATTGCAAAAGATGGGGGAGATGGACCCTTAAGAGGAGATGATTTTGAATCACTATGGAAGCTAAGATTGAAGCAATGAATTTGATTTTAATCTCTATTCCAAATGACATATATAACTCTGTGGATGCTTGCAAAACTGCAAAAGCCATGTGGCAAAGGGTTAAACGTTTAATGCGAGAAACTATGCAAAACAAAGTTGACAGGGAAACACGCTTCAATAATGAGTTTGATCAATTCGTTGTTGAACCAGGAGAAGCACTTGTGTCAGTTTACAATCGTTTTGCTTAGCTAATGAATGATCTTGAAAGAAATGACATCATATTTCCAAACGTCATTGTTAACACAAAGTTTCTAAATTGTTTGCAACCTGAATGGCTAAAGTATCTCACTCAAGTTTGTCTTGCAAAAAGATTGATAGATGATTCTTATGATGATTTATTTGATTACCTTCAACAATTTAAGAAACTAGTAAATGCGTCAAGAGCAAAAAAGTTGGAAAAATCACATGATTATGATGATGACATACGGGTTCCTTTTCCAGAACTACAACAACTTACTATGTCACACATCCCTCTTCAGTGGTTGATAATGATGATGACTATCAAGGAGATGCTATTCAAAACAATTCTGAAGATCCACTCACCCCATTAATGATTTTACTTGCTCGTGCGATTACTCAACATTTCTCTAATCTAACAAATAATCGTCTTCGTACTTCTTCCAACACCAAAAATCAAGCAATTGTTCAAGGTGACAGAGTAAACATTCAAAGCAAAAATTCTAGGAATAATGACAAAAACATAAGGCGTTCATATTTTCAAGAGGAAATCATTGAGGGTAACAATGTTCAGAATGATGCTGGTAACATACAAATAACTCTTTGAACTACGTCTTCAGGAACTGCAACAAATGTTCAATGCTACAACTTTTAGTGAGAAATGTCATTTTGATTGTAATTATCCAAGCCAAGAGTTCGGATTCAAACCCTAAGTATTTTCATAGAATAAATGTTGCTAGACAAAACAGTGATGAAATAGGAGTGATTCTTATCCGATGAAACAAAACGATTTATCTCTTTGCTGATGCTTACAAATGGAAGAAAATTAAGAACTAAGTTGTTACCATCCCCATTTAAACGTTCATCGGAAGGTGTGTGTTCATTTTGGGGTGCTACGTCATAATATAACAACTCAAGCATAGAAAACGACTCGAAAAGAGACGTTTTTAAATACATTCATTCGAAATAAAAGTTTACATTATATGTCCCAACTTGTTTTCATAATCAATACATCATTTTCAAATATTTTCTTCGAATGATTTTCTTTAAATGGGCCTTCAAAACATTTAGGTTTCCATAAGCGATAACCAAAATCTCCATCGCCGAATAAAACATGCTAAAAGTCAACAATAATGTTGAGTGAATCCATAGAGTTTATATATATAAACAATAAAATTATCCGAACACAAGTATCATTTCTCAAAATTCATCAGGATATAACGATGTGGATCAGACAAAGTTATAGGGGGATTATTATAAGCCTCATGACATCGAACCTTACCATATAATCAAAATAATGCCCACTATACACCCTCGCTATGAGTGCATATTATTCTTTATACAATGCATCCGTGGTGTCATTTTCCCGACACGAGACGATAGCCAGTCATCACGAATTGGAGGTGGCAACCTCCAAATAGTACCATTTCATGTATAAGCGTCTACCATTACCCGGTAGTTAACAATTCATGATTTCCGTGGGTCTTTTATCTAGCGAGTTAAGCTAACTTATAATAATCAAGGCTACTAGCATACATTCGGGTCCCTTGTGTTCTATTTTTAAAAACAAGCATGTTATCCCCCTCGCGGGTTTATAAAACAATTAAAGTATTAAAATGCGAGGCTATGAACTCACTTAGTGATGTCGGACGAGAATATCAAAGAATAAAAACTTGAAGTAAGGCGCGTAAATGAACCATGTCCTATACAAATTGTAAGGGTCTTAGGTTTATACGTCGATTAAAAAATTAACGAAAAACTCATAATTAAATATGTATATGTATACATGTAGTTTATTTGTGATCATTGCTCTTGAAATATAATTATTTCCACACTTAGTGTGTTGTTCTAGGTTTTGTTTGTTTTATTATTAGCCCACTTATTCATATTATTCAATTTAGTTCAAAAAGCCCATTAAGCAAGCCCATTAAGTTATTAAGTTGATATTATCACTCAAAGACCAGGTCCTAGCCCATTAGTTAGGTCCAAGTGGATTGGGCCTAAAGCTAAGTCCATAGAGTCCAATTTGTTACATTGGGCCTAGTGGCCCAATAAGGCCTTATGGCTCATTTAAGCTTATATATGACTCTTGTTATAATTTTTTGGGTTCTCGAGGTCGGGATACTTTTATTATCAGTATGTTAGCATTTTAAAACTCCCAAGAAGTGGGTCCTACCACTTAGGGTTTTAGTTACAAAAATCGCTTTACATAGTATAGTGTTCGGGTAGTAGTAAATTTTGTATACTTTTATGTTTACAAAAATAGTCATACTTTATAAATCGTAAATGGTATAATTGATATATTTATATCCTTAGCTTCATATTTAAGTGTACTTTACAGATCCAAAACCATTTTTGTACTTAGTTTAAGTATACTTATACATATGAACAATTTACTACATAAAGGTCAAGTTACAAATTCGGACTGAAATCTCACTTTTACCGTTTTGACGCCATTCTTAAACCGTAAATAGTTGGTTCACCATCCAATTGATTCAGAACCTACATGATTTTATATAGGTCTCATAGTTTTAACTTTTTAACCAACTCAGTCCGTAAATGTGACTTTTTATACCATATGTACAGCAATGTCAGAATCTACTAGTTTTGGTGTTTTGATCATATCTCACTCAATATTCACTTTCTAGAAATCATCCAATTTTCCAACTGTCCACAAAAGGATTATCTACAACCTAATGTACTCAAATCCAACCTCAAACCTGTAGAAATTTATAAAACCTACTATTCATTAGAGCCTATAAATTTTATGATTATTTTACTTGTTTAAATGGCTATTTTAGCTTTGATTAACCTAGATTCATACACACAAAGCCCAATTTAATCCTTGATCATCATATATCATGCATGTACATATACACTTGGAAATCAAAATAAAATGATATCAAAACTTATAAAGTTTTACCACAATAAAAATGATGATGATGATCTAATGATCAAAAGAATATACAAAGACTTCAACTTCATGCTTGATCTCCTCCATATTATTCTTGATCACCATTTTATTTACCCAAAATAACTGGATAAAAACTTGTACAAAATCAACCCCAAAATGTATGTAAACCCTTCTTGAAAACCCTTTAAATCACCTCTAAAATATAGTAACCATACTAGGAAGTCATCTTAACTAGTGTAGTATTTTTGTGATCTAGAAAATTGTATGATAATGGTGTTGTGGTGGTGGTGGTTCATGGCAAAAGGAGGGGGAGGGAGAGAGGGTTTTGTGTTTTATTTCTCTTACTAGTTGAATGTGTAGTGTGTGTGTGTTAAGTTGGTCAAAATCTTGGTTTATGTATGTATGAGTAATATTGGACAAGTGTTAAGTTGTATACTTAACATGGCTTACAAAAGGGGACACCTCTCCCTTTGGTTTTGTCACCCTTTGCATGGTGAGATTAGTCGGATAAGTAGTTTACTACTTGTCCCACTAATTGTTAAGGCGGGTATTTTCAAAGCACGATATTTAAAAAGGTACGTTTTGCAGTCGTTTTTCGTAAAAAGTAAAAATAGTACGAGACACGAAAAATAAAAACGAATGTAATAAAAACATTTCTATGGCATTTTGGAAATATAAACATCGATGCTTAACGTAGGATTCGCCGGTTCTTTGTAAACGTCACGTAAATTACAAATGTATGCCCCTCAATTCTCCCGATTAGTCGTATGTTCATATCTCAAACATAAAAATGGAAAAAATATAATTTATACTTGAGAATAAAAATCACGAATGAATTTGACGGATTGTCACAAGCTCTTCCCCTAAAAGAGATCTTCGTCCCTGAAGATCAATCATCTTGTTTCGTTTCCGCTTCTTATTAAAATCTAAGAAATGATGGGTACTTCTTTTACAACATTTGATCCTTCCCTTTTCCCAAGTATATGCCGTGTCCAGGACCTCGAATTCCCATCAACTTGGACTTATAGGTTTCCGACTTTGCTTAGTTGTTTCCTTCTCTTATCCATGATTTCAATGGGTTTCTTCGAGCAATTGCAACTTATCGTCGATCTTACTTCGCTCTGAGTGGAATGATAAGATCTTCACCGATTAAAACATTTTCTTTCAAGTTTGAAAATGGAATGTAATTGTTTATTCCTTGAAGCTTCGGGGTTATTCCAGTTTATATGCCACCGGACCCCACTCTTGATAGAATCTTGAATGGTCCATATAATGGGGGCTTAATTTCCCACGTTTTCCAATTCGAAACAAACCTTTCCACAGGTGATGTCTTTTAGCACTAACTTGTCACCCACTTCGAACCTCCAAAGGTTTAGTCTCACTCCGCATACTTTTCATTCTACTACGAGTAGCTAATTATCGGGTTATTGATTGCACAATATCTTCTGTCATATCGCGAATCATTTCTCAGGTCCCGTGAGTTGCGGGCATCTCATCTCAACCTACTCCAACATTATAGGCGATCTACATTTTCTTCCGTATAGAGCTTTGAAAGGTGCGGCTTTAATACTAGTGTGATAACTATTATTTTATGAGAATTCAGCCAAAGGTAAGTGCTTATCCCAGGCACTACCAAAGTCAATCACGCAAGCACGCAATGTGTCTTCCAATGTCGGTATCGTTCTTTCACTCTGACCATCAGTTTTAGGATGGTAATCAGTGCTCATATCTAAATTCGTCCCCAATGACTTTTGAAGAGATCTCCAAAACCTTGATGCGAAAGGGGTCTCGTCCGAATATCGACACGGGCACCCCGGCCTACAAACAATCTCCTTCAAATACAATTGAGTAAGCTTCTCCATTTTATACTTCTCATTCATCGGAATAAAGTGAGCAGATTTAGTCAATCGGTCCACAATGACCCAAATTGAATCATATCCAGATGGTGTTCTTGGAAGCTTTGTGATGAAATCCATTGTAATTCTCTCCTATTTCCAAATAGGAATTTCTGGCTACTGAAGTAATCCTGACGGCTTTTGGTGTTCAGCCTTGACCTTAGCACATGTCAAGCACTTACTGACATATGTTGCAATGTCAGCTTTCATATTCGGCCACCAGTATAACTTCCTCAAATCATGGTACGTTTTATCCGATCCAGGATGAATGGAATATTTTGATTTATGAGATTCCAACATGATTAGATCCCTCAATCCTCCAAATAATGGTAACTTTACTCGTCTTTTCAGACATTTTGTACCATCAGATCTAACTTCAAATGGCTCCCCTTCGCCACGAAATCCTTCGGCACCAATATTTTCCTCCTTGCACGCTTCAACTTGTGCATTTCGAATTTGTTCGGGTAAATTGTTATGTACCGTCACCACTAAAGCACGCACTCGAATCGGTTCCTTATCCTTCCTGCTCAACGCATCAGCGACAACATTCGCCTTTCCCGGGTGATAACGAATAACACAATCGTAATCACTCAGAAGTTCAATCCATCTACGCTGCCTCATATTTAGCTCTTTTTGATCCAAAATATATTGTAGGCTTTTGTGATCGGTGTATACCGTACACTTAGTGCCGTACAAATAATGTCTCCATAGTCGAAGAGCAAAAACCACCGCTCCCAATTCCAAGTCATGGGTCGTGTAGTTTTCCTCATTCTTTCTAAGTTGTCTAGAGGCGTACGCAATCACCTTTTCTCGTTGCATCAAAACAGCTCCAAATCCTTTAAGGGATGCATCACAATACACAACAAAGTCTTCGCTTCCTTCGGGTAGTGATAATATTGGCGCACTACACAATTTTAGCTTCAATGTTTGAAATGCCTCCTCTTCGTCGTCGCCACACACATACGACTTATTTTTTTTCTGAGTGAGTTTAGTTAATGGTTTAGATATTAAAGAAAACTCCTTAATAAACCTTCGCATAATAACCTACCAAACCCAAAAATTTTCGCACTTCCGTTGGTGTAGTCGGTGCAGCCCAATTTTTAATGGCTTCGATCTTCGCAAGATCAACATGAACTCTACTACTATCAATCACATGGCCAAGGAATTGCACGAAATCAAGCCAAAAATCACACTTCGAGAATTTTGCGTACAATTTTTCACTCCTTAGCAAATTCAAGATAGTCTTCACATGTTCATAATATTCTTCTTTATTTTTGGAATAAATCAGAATGTCATCAATGAATACAATTACAAACTTATCAAGATACAGTTTGCACATGCGATTCATTAAGTCCATGAATACTGCAGGTGCATTAGTCAGTCCGAAAGGCATTACTTGATACTCCTAATGTCCATAACGAGTTCTAAACGCTGTAATTGGAATGTCTTCCTCGCGTATGATAACCAGACCGTAAATCAATCTTCAAATAAACACTAGAACCTTGCAGCTGATCGAATAAGTCATCAATCCTCGGTAATGGATATCGATTCTTAATTGTCAACTTGTTCAGTTCTCGGTAATCGATGCACATTCGGAACGATCCATCTTTCTTTTTCACGAACAACACCGGGGCTCCCCACGGTGACGAGCTCGGTCGAATAAAACCTTTTTCCAACAACTCTTGCAGTTGCTTGGACAACTCCTTCATTTCGGATGGTGCTAAAAGATATGGCGCATGCGCCATAGGTGCAGCACCAGGAATAAGATCAATACGGAATTCAACTTGCCTGGGTGGCGGAAGTCCAAGTAATTCATCGGGAAATACCTTGAGAAAATCTTGGATAACAAGAACATCTTCTAATCGCTTCTTCTTTGATTCTTGTTCAGTTACTTAAGCTAAGAATAGCTCACAACCCTTCTCGATATACTTTTAAGCCTTAAAGCAAGAAATGATCTTCAATCGAGAATTATTTCTATCGCCTTCGATGACCAATGTTTTACCTTATAATGGAATCCTAACCTTTTTCTCACCACACAAAATAGTGGCATCATATCGTAATAACCAATCCATCCCAATAATGATATCAAAACCTCCTAGTTCAATAACCATTAAATCAATTGGAAAAGAATGGTTTAAAAGATTCATGACATACATGTTTCGCTTGAAACATGTCATACATGTTCCGCTTGAAACATGTCATACATGTTCCGCTTAAACCTGTGTTTAACATGTTTCCCGCTTCATTCATCAGAATATGTTTCTCTTGCTTACCCAAAAATTCTAACATTAGATTTTTAACAACTTAAATCCCTATGAATCATTCAAGCAAGCATCTCAATACACTTCTAAGCATCTCATAATCCATAACCACAAAGATATAAAACACTTTCAAACACAAAAGAGGTATATTCGATCTCAATCAAAAAGAAACACATATACATTATGTTATAACAACTAGGAGACATGGAACAAACACTTAGGCACATGTAGCATTTAGCAAACACACATATAGAGATACTATCTAGGTTTACCCTAATACACCATCTAACGAGCAAATTAACAATCCATTTCCAAACAATAAGTGAGCCTATGCCACAAAGACAGAATCTAAAGGCATAAGGGAGCTATTATGAGGCTACCTAACACAAACCCAAGACCAATTAAACAATGAATCACATTTCGCTTCATTCATGTCCACGAAAATCATTGTATCTCCATCAAATGTTAACGAAATAAAAAAACTGATTCAAACACCCCTTAATCGCACCCTTGCGATCAAAACCCCTCATTCAATTTCAAGAAAAACGTAACTTTAATTTTTTGAATCCTAATTCGATTTTGATTGATTACGAGTTCAAAAACGCGTTTTAATCCAATTCCTTTTATCAACGAGATAATAAATGGATGTTAAACGTGTATGAGTGTACCTTTTATCTTGAAACGAGTTTGAAAAAATTCGAATTGATGATGCGAGTGAAATGTGTAGGCGTGTGTGTTTTGTAAGGGTGAAATTTGTGCAGTGTGCGTGAGTTGACCAGTTTGACCGAAATATGTATCTTGCCAAACTTTTAAAAGATGGCAAGAATGGTCCTTGTGTTTTATATCATGATCTATTTCCATTTAACACTTATTTCTAAGGCTAATTAAGTTATAGAAATGGAAAAATAAGCCCCTACAAGTGTATAGCTAGATCTTAAGTCCTAGATTTTGCCCTTAAGTCCCTAAAAGTTAACACCGATAACAACTTAATACTTAATGACTTAAAATTAATTAAGACACTCCCCTTTAAATGATGACCCGTTATTGATAAAACTTTTCCATTAGAATTTTAAATTTTCTCCCCCTCAAATAATGACCCGTTTTCTATTTAAAGAGCCGTATACATTGTTTGAGATATTGAAAATTCTTTGTTTAAACCCTGATGAAATTTGATCAGATGAAAAACTGAATCTTTTAACAACACCAATTAAAACAAGATTTCTCTCGTTTTCATAAATAAATGCACTGAAGCGTACACTTATTCATCTGATGCATGGATATAAAGTAATCCATGCCTGGGCAAATTAAATTACCCGTTGTCAGGAACAACAGTCAGTATGACGACATGCTTTCCTTATTTTGAGAAGCGGGTTGCAGTCTGAAATAACTGCAAGCCATTTTGTAATTCCAAATGACTTAAAATATTTACTAAGGCAAAAAAAATTTTGTTTAAATGTATAAAGGATACACGAAGATAATCCTTTACTCATCCTCTCCTTCTTGAAGACGTCTGAGAGTTTCTGGGGCCATACTCTTCATCCCAAAGTCGTGGTATAAGAAATTCGAACCGTTCTCTTGGCAATGCTTTTGTGAGTATATCCGCAAGTTGATAGTTCGTTTCCATGAAGTAGAGTTCAACCACTCTATTTTCCACTTGCTCTCGAATGAAATGGTGACGAATGTCGATGTGCTTTGATCGTGAGTGCTGGACATTGTTACAGCAAAGAGCAATGGCACTTTTGTTATCACAATACAGAGGAATTTTATTGAATTCAAATCCATAGTCTTTTAGCTGAGATCGCATCCATAGGATTTGAGCACAACAACCAGACATTGCAATGTATTCAGCCTCTGTTGTCGAAATGGCAGTGCTTCTCTGCTTCTTAGATGACCAGCTTACTAATTTTTCTCCAAGAAACTGAGCACTTCCCGAAGTACTTCTTCTTGTGTCTTGACATCCCGCATGATCAGCATCTGCATAAGCTGTTAGAGCCATAGCGTTGTCCTTCGGATACCAAAGACCCATGTGAATAGTTCCTCTGAGGTACCGAAAGACCCGTTTGATTGCTTCTAGGTGCTTTTTAGTAGGCTTAGCCTGATATCTAGCACACATGCACACAGCAAATACAAGGTCTGGTCTACTGGCAGTGAGGTACATTAGGGAGCCAACCATTCCTCTGAATCGAGTCTGGTCAACTAGAATCCCTTTGAGATCCTCATCCAGTTTCAATCGATCCACCATTGGTGTATCGACAGGGTCTGTAAGATCCATTCCATATTTCTTTAAGATTTCGAGAGCATATTTCGCTTGATTAATAAAGATGCCTCTAGAACTTTGAGAAACTTGTAAGCCTAAGAAAAATAACATTTGTCCCATCATTGACATCTGAAATTTTGAGTTTATCTCTTTTGAAAAAATGGTACAAGCAGTAGGATCAGTTGAGGCAAATATTATATCATCTACGTAGATTTGAACGAGGAGAATATGTTTGCCTGTTTTACGAGTGAATAACGTCGGATCCACAGCCCCTTTGAAGAATTTTGTTGCTATGAGGAACTTTGATAAAGTGTCATACCACGCCCTTGGAGCCTATTTTAACCCGTAAAGAGCTTTCTTCAGACGATAGACGTGAGTAGGATGTTCTGGATCCTCAAAACCTTCCGGTTGGCTGACGAATACTTCTTCTTGCAGATCTCCATTCAAAAATGCAGTCTTGACATCCATCTGGTAGATGACCATGTTTTTACTTGCAGCATTTGCAATGAAGATTCTAATAGCCTCTATTCGAGCAACTAGAGCAAATGATTCTTCAAAATCGATACCCTCCTCTTGACGATATCCTTTTGCAACTAACCGAGCTTTATTTTTCAGTACATCACCATACTCATCAAGCTTCACCTTGTAGATCCACTTGAGAGCGATAACCATTACATAGACTGGGCGAGGTACTAATTCCCATACTTCAAGTCGATCAAACTCGTGAATTTCATCTTGCATGGCTTGAAACCAGCAGTCTTCTATCATGGCCATTTTGAAATTCTTTGGTTTGACTTTTGACAGTTCAGTATGGTAACAGCACCATAGAGCATCGGAAGCTAACTGTTTTCTGGTGGATACCAGACGAGAAGGATTACCAACTATATTATCAAGAGGGTGATCTTTGGACCATTTTCTGAGATGAGCTGGTGGTTGATTAGCTTGGTTGGGTTCAGCTATACTAACATCCCCTGATGATGACTGTGCAGAACCAGGTTCTCCAGTAACAGGGTTAACTGAGGGATGAAGGGTAGCTTGAGTAATTGGGGTGTCTTCGATAGTGGGTCCAACTGCAACATCATGATGAATGACTGGAGGTTGTATTCCAGATGAAACGGTGAATAAACTTTTTTGATGGTGCATTCTTGAGCAAAAGTGTAAGACACAGAATGTAACCTGGTGGAACAACTTGAGTGTTTAACAGCATAGCAAAAGGTAACGTGGTTCATCAACTCTAAGTTACTTCAAATATCATCGAACTAGGTATGAAATAATAACTCCAATCTTTTAACGACGGTAGAACATAATTGGTTGCATGGACCTGATTAGGTATGAGCCCTGAACTAAATTGTCCAGGCATCATCGACATAAGCTCGGGTCCTGAACTAATGTGTACAGGAGCCATTGACTGAAGCAGCTCATCGAATGTGACGTGGATTTGTTCCATTATTCGATGGGTTCTTTTGTTGAGAATTAAAAAACCCTTCCTGTTGGGAGCATAACCAACGAAAATCCCAATGTCAGCTTTGGCTTGCAATTTACCTAGATCTTCGCTATCATTTGTAGGATAACACAGAGTACCAAATACTTAAAGAAATGAAAGATCAGGCTTATTATCGTGCACAAGCTCATATGGGGTTTTGTAGTGACGAGTATGAATTAGGGATCGATTCTGTGTGTAACAAGCAGTAGCGACAGCTGCTGCCCACAGAAACATCGATTCTTTTGAGAATATTAACATTGTACGTGCTGCTTCCACAAGTGTACGATTTCATCTTTCGACAATGCCGTTTTGTTGAGGAGTTCTCGGAACAGAGTTTTGATGAAATATGCCAACACCTTCATAGTATTTAGACGTAACTTGGTTGACAAATTCCATGCCATTATCTATTCGTATGTATCTGACTATTTTGTTGAGACCAACTTGTATTTGCTTACGAAAGTTGATGACAAACTCTGGAGTTTCATCCTTTGATCTCAAAAACTTTACCCATGTGAATCTAGAATAGTCATCCACGATGACTAAAATGTATTTCTTCCTATTAATACTCTGTACTCTCATTGGACCACATAGATCCATGTGAAGGGTATGAAGAACTTCCATATTGGTGTTTTCAGTTTTGGGTTTGTGGGAGTACTTCTTGCTTTTTCTAAGTTGACAGGCTGAGCAAAGATGATATTTTTCAAACTTCAATGTTGGTAAACCTCTAACCAGATCTTTTCGAGCAAGATCATTGATTGTAGCCGAAGTTAAAAGGTTTTAAACGACGAGTGCCACACCATGATTATCTGGATGCTTTTTGACAACAACATATTGGAGAGGACTTCATCATAAACATCAATCGATATCCGTATAAATAGGGCTAAAACGACTACCTTTAAGTAAGTCAACGCCATTCATATCATGAACAAAGCAAGAATGCTTTCTGAAAGCAATTTCAAGATCAGAATCACAAAATTGCCCTATAGAGAACAGATTGTGTCCAAGTTCTTCCACATAGTATACTCCGAAGATCACACTGTCACCATAAACATAATCTCCATAACCCATGATAGCTCCAAAGTGATCATTCCCGAATCTGACTGTCCCAATGAACTTTTCTACGAAGTTCTTGAGCTTGGAACGATTCCCCGTCATATGTTTTGAACAGCCTGAGTCCAGATACTAAAGGACGACCTGTACGACCTGCATTTGAAAACAGTCGAGTGTGGAGAGTTTGGAATTTCAGTTCCCTAATGTTTGTTGGGGTCCTGTTGGTTAGCAGATATAATAGTACATTTCACATGATGCTTAGTTAAAGGGCACTGTTCTCCTAAGGAAAATTTCTTTCCTTTGGGTCTCCATTGATAACCAACATTAGCAAATAGTTTGCTAGTTGCTTTCCAAACCCGCTTGGTCTTTTTCAAACTGTTATCAGATAGTTTACCTTTTGGTTTCTAAATATGCTTTCCTTTATTCAAGATAATTAACAGTGGGGGTTGCATTCACAGAATTCAAACTTTTTAAAGCACACATATCATGATTAACAGAAATCAAGCATTTGTTACACATTTTGCACACAGATTCAGAATTCAAATTAATTACAACACGCTTAGAGCTAATGCTAGAATCAACTCGATTTACTTTTGTCCAAACAGACTTATTTGTCATAGGGTGGTCTTTTACAGTCTTCTGATTCACACTATTAGCTGGCAGGTATCTATTGTTCTTTGTATTGCTTCTAGGCTTTGATCCGCTAGCTACAGTGGAACTCTTTACTCCTGTAGAAGGAATCAAGGGATATTAGAATGTTGAACTTCTGGTGTTCCGTTTTGTGTTTCTATGTGTTAACCTAGATGAGGTTTCCTGGTTTATCATTCAAAGTAACTTGCTTTTTCCCTAGTTTAAAAGGGGTAGAGGGCGCCTTGTATATCTCTTTCATTGAAACTTTTTGGGCAATGCCAATCACATAATCTAAACAATTCCTGGGAGATGCTTAGTGTTATTGACAAGCATAATTAAGTGTCATACGAGTGGTTTAACTACTCTAGCTTCCTCTACAATCTCCCTAACTATTTCTACACTCTCTTTAAGATGGTTTGACTAGTTTAAATGAAACCTCCCCTATTGGTTCTTAAGGGAGGAGGGAATGGGTATAACATCAATGACATACATGCCGAAGGCGCAAGAACTTTTGTTATGACAGAGTCACTAGAAACACAAACACTTTGCTTTTCAAACTGATCCTTGTTAGACTCTCATTTCAATTAACATGGGTAGAGGTCTTTGTCATAGTGTGGAGCACACGTAAAACTTGATGGGAGTCATACAATTCCTTGTAATGATGTTTGACCTTTTCTATTTCTGCTCTAATACGTTCATTTTGTTCAATAAGAGCAGTGACATCTTTAGCATTATAAGTTTCACAACTTCTGTCATTCATTTTAGAGACTTGAGCTTTCAAGTTTCTAATTACGTTGTCCTTTTCTTGAAGCTAGTTACAGATTTTTTAATTTTAGAAAAATGAGGTCAAAATTCATGGAACATCATGAGAAGTTAATGTTTGTATATTCTAAAGTTTTCTTGAAGATGTTGATATTTCAATTGCAAATTTAGGTATTCCACCTCAAGTTTGTTAAAACCTCTTATCATTTCATCATTAACATCCTTTTGATTCTCATTTTATAATTTAGAGATCTCAGCTTCAAGATCTAGACAATGTGGTTGTTCAACAGCAAATAGCAATTGATTCGACAAAAAATTAGCAATTAGATTCTCATTTGCAATGAGAAGGTTTTTCCTTTCAATTTCAACACATTGCTTATCCACAGTATTCTGGTCCACCTCTGCTGACATTTGATCAAAACTTTCTTCCATTTCTTTAACTTCTTTAAAGATAGCCTTTGAACTCCTTCAAAGTGTTGTTTAAGAGTTTTGAAAAATGGTATGACTTCAGTGAGGTAACATCTTTTTGTTTGTTCAAACCTCTTCCCCTTATGTGGAACACTTGTTGGTGGATTCCTTTGTTACATGTTTTTGTCAAATTCCGTAAAAAGTTATGTGAGTGTATAAAGATTAATTTTCACTTGACTTTTTGTTGGGAGAACCCTGGGAAAAGCATGACAGGTGCAATAATTAAAAAAAATATTGTGTGGATACACAGTCGTGTTGAAAGTGGTTAAGAACTCTGAGGCTTCAAACCTTTTTTCCTGGTCATTTACATCTTTAGCCCAAAATTATCTGTTCAGGGGTCAAATCTCTCTGAGGTACGAAGATTGCAAGATAGTTCTCTTTTGATTAATCTGGGGGTGCAAACTTAACGTTATTTTGAATACATTGAGGGCTTTTCATTTTCTCATAAATTCTTTTCCTAGTTAACTCAGCTATCGCAAGAGTTTCCTCTTATTCATGCACAACAGCAGGTTTATGATTGGTCATGACTATTTCAGTACCATTATAGAGGCAGACTGAACTTGCTTAGCACGGTGGGGGGAGACATAAGGGATTATTTGTAGCCTATCACCACACTTTCTTTCATCATAAAACGGGTTTGGTCTATATAGCATGTTCACTGTTTGTACAGACTGATCTTGTTTGTATAATCTATCTTCGACCTTGTCTTTTAGCTTTTTCATATCTAAAAACTCCTCAAGATATTTATCTTCTGTTTGTTTAAAATCCTTTTTCAAAATGGTTACTTCTTCCGTCTTTGACTTATATTGGTCAAGGATAGAACGAAGTTGCATTTGTACAGTATGAAAAAAATTCCGATTTAAAGAGTTTCCTTTTCCTATTTTAGTCAGAGATAATTATTCTCAATTGTTCATCAATCTTTTGTTCTCTTTCAGTTAATTCAAACTTTTCCCGTTTTCCATACTCCCTGACCAGTTCCTTATATCTCGCAAGTTCTAAATTCAATGATCTTCCAACATACTCATCCCTGTTTATTTTACTATCCTACTTTGTACACCCTCTTCATGCATTTAATCGATAATAGATCTCAATGCATCATTTTGTACAGAAGATACATTACTTTGTACAACATGTTTCTGACTTGTCTTCCACAAACTAAACATATGAAATAAATATTATTATCCTCTGATATCAGCTTTCAGAGTCCACAACGTAGTCTTGTTGTATATTGTTTTGCATCTCGTGCACATCATGATGCCCATACACACTATCATGATAATTATCATGATCTTGTACCTCAAATGGAATGTCCGAGTCATAAGATGTCCCGGCTTCATTGAAGATTGGATCTTCAGACGTAAGATTCACCATGAACATGGTGTGTGTAGTAGGAGCCTCATCAACATCAGAGTCAAAGGCATCAAGTTGATCAGCTTCAAAGACATGATCTACGTTGAGTGCCAAATCTTGCTCTGGTGGATCATCCACGTCATCATCAAAGTTGGTGACCTGTTCTCCTGCAAGAAACAACAATTGTTCTTCATCCAGAACTGCACCATTCTCCTAGGCTTGCATTAGCAGCATCTTGTCCTTGAAGTAGTTTGAATCCTGAGGTCGCTTTGGCCGAGGACATTCTCGTGCTATGTGCCCAAGTCCATTACAGTTGTAGCACTTAATGGGTTTAGCTTGACCAGGATTCACATTGCCAACTCTGTTCTGACCTCCTGCATTCCCAGCTCCTGCATTTCCTCTTGCATTGTTCCTCTGAAATGGTCGTCCCTGATTATTCGCAATGTATCTACCACGAACATCCTGAACAACAACTCTACCATCTTGAGCTGTAGCTTTGTTCCGTTGCTTGAAGAGTGTACTGAGTTGATGTTTATTGAGGAAGATTCCGATTTGTAGAGTTGAGTGAGGAGGAAAGAGGAGTTGGTTTTAAACTTCAATCAATTTTTCAAGTTGAAGAACTTCCTGATCCAGTTGAAAATTACAGCAGGAGATTGGGTTTGAGATTTTTGTGGATTAAGACATGGATGACTGTGTTGGATCTTTCTGCTGAATCGAATCGACACATTAGACACTAGAGCCAATGGATCATTAGTTGGTTGAATGAACCTTTCCATCATCATTTTGTTCTCATTAGCATGCACCTCATGTTGCTTCAAGTAAGCATGCAACTGATAAAAGTTAGACTCTTTCAAACCTTTATTGAGTTTGACTTCAGTTATGAATCTGCTCCATTCACGTAACATGTTGTTCACAAATTTAGAGTTAAAGCTGCATCTGACATGGTCATCCTTATGTTTCCATGACGTTAAATGAGCCTTTCATAAACCTAACATAGTAAACATGAATGGTCTCTCCTTTGATTTGAAGGAAGCGTTCAAATTCATCGTATAATTGTGATTCCTTATCATCCTTTGTTAACTCAGAACCTTCCAGAATTATCTTTACATTGTCCCAAATGTCTTTAGCGTCAGTATAGTGGTTGATGATTATGAAGTATGATGTCTTTGGTATACCTTGAAGTAAGATATTCGTAGCACGAATGTTAGCTTTATACCTTTCCTTTTCTTCAGCTGTAAGGTCTGTAAAGACTCTAGCACGTTCTGGACCAAGTTGAAGTGCACCCTCAGTTTCTTCAGCAACAGTTTGTATGACCATTCCCATTTGAAATGGACCTTCAGTAATCGATTTCATGATGTTTTCTCCATTATCTTTTCCTAGACAATACAAACGAATGCGTTGTTGCCAAGAGTTAAAATTTGTTCTTTCAAGCATTGGTGGGCGTGTATCGGGACTGGCATACTGGATATCTTCTGACAATTAGACATCTTTGAACTGGTTGTGAAATGATATCAATCTTGATCAATCAGTGATAAAGGAGACTTGTGTTAAAGATATGTTTTAGATGTGATTAAAGTGATTATTCTACGGGATTTTACTAATCTTAACTGAAACAGAGAGATAAACCTTTCACGGGATTTTACAAAGTAAGAAAACCGTAGAAAAATTAAGATTTTAGTGACATATTTCGCTTGGAAAAAACATCAACATAATTTCGCTTAGAGTTTATGACTTGTTTTACGCCTTAGGATAATCTGTCATATTTCGCTTGAAGACTAACAGACATATTTCGCCTGATAATGTCATATTCCGCTTGAGTGCATATTTTGCTTAGAATCAACCTGTCATATTTCGCTTAGAGGCAAACATATTTCGCTTGAAACATATTCCGCTTCATTCATACCTGCATATTTCGCTTCCTTCAAGCAGAAAGGTAACTTCGAGCAAAACACGACTTTTTCCAACAAAATCACCAAAAACACACCCTTTTTGACGTTGTACCTTGATTTTTCTTGCACAACTAGTTACCTTATGCCTAGATCTTGCTTAAAAACATAAACATAAACACATCTAAGCACAAAAATCTGGGTTTTGATTTTCGAACCAAGAACACAAAAAGCAACTAGAAAACACGATCTAATCAAGATCCGAACGCACACAAGCTCACGAAATCACCACAAAGCTTCTGATACTAATTTGTAGGTATATCAATGATTTCCAACAGCCCCGGCAATTTCGTTTCTAGATAGAGAAACACATGGAGATATATTTTCTAGTGAGAGAAACTCTATGTGTAAAATGGAAAATGAATAATGACTAGCTACCTCTTCCAAAGTTGGAAGAGGTATTTATAGTTCTTACAAAATACAGGGTATTAGTACCCGGTTCAAAACCGAAAATCATACGATTAACTATTAAACTACGAGCTATAATAAACAGTAAAATACACGGGGTGACCGAGTCTTTTTCTAATATCTAACAGGAACGATTTAAGGAAATGCTTAGAGCATGTCCCCGCCACGGATTTACGGAGTTAACCCAAATTGATACTTTCTATAATGGTTTAAATGAGAATGATCAAGACTCCTTAAATGCCGCGGCGGGTGGAAATCTTTTGAGTAAAACTACTAGAGAGGCCTTAAACATAATTGAGAATAAGTCAAAAGTTCGTTATTCACGAAACAAATCAAATGGTTTCTAGGATGAATATGACTTCTAGGGAAAGTTCTAGTAAGACGGATGATAGGATTGATAAGCTTGCGGACCAAGATTTTTCGCAAACTTAGTTAGATTGTTTAAAAAGAAAGTTGGTCACTCTCCCACTACGTTTAGAAGCGATAAAGGATTCTTGTGTGATTTGTGGTTATGATGCCCATGCTTATTATGATTGTATTACTACCGATAGCAATCAATCTAGTGTTTGTGCAGCAACGGGTACTTACAATCAAGTTGCCCCTCCAAACCGTGCTAGCAACCAAATGGCACCACCCGGTTTTGCTCTGTTGCAAAATAATCAAAATAGGTTTAATCAAAATCAAGGAATAATTTTAATCGTGAAATAATTTTCATGGTAATCAAGTGATCTTATCAAGCCCCAATTAATCATCTCCCAATTTTCAAAACACACGGATTTCAAAACCATCCTATATCAAGCTCCAATTACCAAGCCCCACATTTTAAAAGCAAGGATTTCAAAACCAACCATTATATCAAGCTCTTAATAAATCAATTTCAACAGGTAATTTCAAATGATTTTCAAGTTACAATGGAAAAAATCTATGAGTCAGTGAAGAGAAATTATGCAAACTCAAATTAATGTTTTGAGGGGTGATTTTAATAAGCAAGAGGAAAGTCTTAGGAGGAATCTAAATAATGATATAAGGAGTATTTTAGGTAGTTTCTTCCAAAACTAAGCCTCAACTTCGGGTACTCTTCTGAGTAATACTATTCCTAACCCGAAGGGTGAGATGAAAGCAATCACTACTCGAAGTGGTGTTGCTTATGAGGGACCCTCGATTCCTACTAATCCTTCTCCAAAAAAGGTAGTGGAACGAGAAACCGAGGAGACAACGGATAAGGAGAAAACTAATTTCCAAGGAAGTACCGCTCACATCCAACCTTCGGTTATCCCCATTCCTATTCCGGAACCCGATGTTTCGAAGACTTTACCTAAGCCTAATGTTCCATATCCTTCTAGACTTAATGATCTAAAGCTCCATGAAAAAGCTACGAATTCAATGAGAAGTTCTTTCAATCTTTCAAGATTTGCACATTCGACATTAGCTTCATCACGGATGTCTTCTTTTTTGATGCTCAAATACTTTGTGCCTCTCTACGTTTAAAAAGTTTGCCTTTACAAATAAGGACAATGGTTTGAATTAGCTAATATACCATTGAATTAGAAATTGTTCGTGCATGCTCCTTTAAAAAACTTCCCGAAAAGGCTTGAGATCCTGGAAGTTTCCATATACCCATGTAATTTCCCTCCCCGGAATGGATGTATGTCACGCCTTGGCCGATCTTGGCGCTAGCATAAATCTTATGCCTCTTTCCATATGGAAAAAGCTTTCCCTACCCGAACTTACCCCCACTCGGATGACGCTCGAGCTAGCGGATCGATCCATTACTCTTCCTAAGGGAGTCGCCGAAGACGTCTTCGTCAAAGTGGGGAAGTTTCACTTTCCTACCGACTTTGTTGTTGTTGATTTTGATGTCGATCCTCGGGTTCCCCTCATTCTCGAGAGATCCTTCTTGAGGACCGGCCGTGCCTTAATTGATGTTTACAGAGAAGAAATAACCCTTCGGGTTAACAATGAAGCCGTAACTTTTAATCTCAATCAAACTACGAGATACTCCTCTACATATGATGATATGTCAGTAAATCGAATTGATGTCATTGATGTTGCTTGTGAGGAGTATGCTCAAGAAGTGCTTGGTTTTTCTAATAATTCTATGGGTGGCAATCCCACCCTGACTTCTAAGCATATTATTTCTGACTCTTCTCTTTCCTTCACACCATTCGAGGGAAGTGACTTCATTTTGGAAGAGATCGAGTTCTTATCCTCCAAAAGATATTCAATTTTCACCGGAAATTGATCATGCCGATTTTGATCCGGAGGGAGATATTTGCTTGATTGAAAGATTATTAAATAATGACCCGTTTCAACTCCCTCCGATGGACCTAAAGCAAGTAGAAGTGACCAAGGTAAAATCTTCAATTAAAAGAGCCTCCTCCGAATTTATAATGAAATAGATTTTACCACTCATTTGGAATAAGGGCTTACTTAGAGGGAACTCAATAATTTACCCGTGAATATTGCAAAAAGTTTAAAAGGATGAAGAAAAAGAAGCCCTCTTAAAGGTGCTTAAATTACATAAACGGGCAATTGCTTGGAAAATCACCGACATCAAGGGTATTGACCCTCGGTTTATTGTTACACACAAAATCTGATAGAAGGAAGATTATAAACCCTCGATACAAAGTCAAATGACGGTTAAACCCAAAATTCATGAGTGATCAAAAAGAAGTTCGAGACTCCATGATGCCGGAATGAATTTACCCATCTTTGATAGTCCGTGGGAAGCCCATTCAATTGTGAACCCAAGAAAGTGGGTGCATATAACCGTATTGCAAATGAAGATAAATGAATTGATTTCACACGATTAGTTTTACCGGTGGCAGAGTTTGTATTGACTATCTGGAAATTAAATGAAGCTACACCGAGAGATCATATTACGTTGCCCAAATAATGGACCAAATGTTAGAAGATTAGCCGGAAAGTGAGTTTTAATTGTTGTCTAAATGGATTTTTTGGGGTATTTTCAAATCCCAATAGATCCACAAGATCAAGAGAAAACCACTTTTACATGTCCTTATGGAACTTTCGCTTACCGTCGCATGCCCTTTGGCTTGTGTAATGCTCCTGGTACTTTCCAAAGGTGTATGATGGCCATATTTCATGATATGATCGAAAAGACTATGGAAGTTTCAGGAGGAAATTCTCGGTATTTGGGGATAGTTTTGCTTCTTGCCTCTCCAATTTAGAGAAATGCTAAAAAGGTGTGAAGACACGAATTTAGTTCTAAATTAGGGGAAGTGCCATTTTATGTGTAAAGAAGGAATTGTGTTAGGTCATAAAATATCAAAGTCCAGGATTGAGGTCGATCGAGCTAAAGTCGATGTTATCGCTAAGCTACCTCATTCGACTACTGTAAAAGGTGTTAGGAGTTTCTTAGGTCATGCCGGTTTTTACCAACGATTTATCCAAGACTTTTCTAAAATTGCTAAACCTATGACTCACCTTCTTGAGAAAGATGCACCATTTGTGTTTTCTCAAGATTGTATTGATGCTTTTGAGACTCTTAAAAAGAAGCTTACTGAAGCTCCGATCTTAGTTGTCCCCGATTGGAACCTACCTTTCGAACTTATGTGTGATGCTAGTGATATGCAATTGGTTGTGTTTTTTAGGGACATACGTAAACGAATCATTTTCAGCCTATACATTATGCTAGTAAGACAATGACCGAAGCTCAAATTTATTACACTACGACGGAAAAAGAAATGCTTACCGTAGTTTATGCTTTTGAAAATTTTTGGCCATATCTTGTCTTATCCAAAAGTATAGTGTATACGGATCATTCGGCTCTTAAATACCTTCTTAGTAAACAAGATGCTAAGTCGGGATTGCTCCGGTGGGTTCTCCTCCTACAAGAATTTGATATCATCATCCGTGATAAAAAAAGGAACGAAGAATCTCGCGGTCGATCATTTATCTAGACTTGAGAATCCTCATAAAGGACGTGTGGAAAATAAAGCCATAAATAAAAATTTTCCTTTAGGAAACTCTTGGAGTTTATATCTAGTGAAGTACCGCCTTGTTTGCCGACATTGCAAATTTCCAATGCGGCGGAATTTAAATCGTAAAAGGGATGTCGTCCCAACAAAAGAATAAATTCTTTAAGGACGTTAAACATTACTTTTGGGACGATCCTTACTTATTTTAGATTTGTGCGGATCAAATCATTCGACGGTGTGTGCATGGCCAAGAAGCTAGTGATATCCTCAAATCTTGTCATGAGGGACCCACCGGGGGCCATCATGGTGCTAATTTCACCGCTAAGAAAGTATTTGATGCCGGTTTCTTTTGGCCAACCATATATCGAGATGCCCATGCTATGATCAAATCTTATGATACGTGTCAACGTCAAGGCAAAATTTCATAAAGAAATGAAATGCCTCAAAATGCTATTCAAGTTTGTGAAATCTTTGATGTATGGGGTATCGATTTTATGGGTCCATTACCATCTTCACAAGGGAATAAGTACATTCTCGTAGCCGTTGACTACTTATCAAAGTGGTAGAACGATTCGCTCCCCACTAATGATGCTCGAGTTGTAGTAAAATTCTTGAAATCTCTTTTCGCCCGATTTGGAACTCCTAGAGCTATTATAAGCGATCGTGGGACCCATTTTTGTAATGATAAATTTGCTAAAGTAATGTCTAAGTATGGGTCACTCATCGTCTTGCTACCGCTTATCATCCACAACGAGTAGACAAGTGGAGGTTTCAAATCTTGGTTTGAAACGTATTCTTGAGAGGACGGTTGGTAAAAACCGTGCCTCGTGGTCTGATAAGTTAGATGACGCTTTATGGGCATTTCGTACCTCTTTCAAGACACCAATTGGTTGTACTCCTTATAAGCTCGTGTACAGAAAGTCTTGTCATCTACCTATTGAGCTAGATCATAAGGCATATTGGGCCTTGAAACATGCTAATTTTGATCTTAAAACCGCGGGTGATCACCAGAAGCTTCAACTTAATGAGCTTCATGATCAAGCATACGAGAATTATTTTATATATAAAGAGAGGACGAAGAAGCTTCACGAATCTAAGATCAAAAACCGTTTTTTTAATGTTGGTGATTGAGTTTTATTCTTCAATTCTCATCTAAAGATATTTTCGGGAAAGCTTAAAACCCATTGGTTAGGACCTTTCACCATCACCCAAATTTTTCCATATGGAACCGTCGAGTTATCTCAACCCGATGGTCCAAACTTTAAGGTGAATGGTCATCGTGTGAATCATTACTTTGGAGGAG
Source organism: Tanacetum coccineum (assembly GCA_026074375.1). NCBI lineage: Eukaryota > Viridiplantae > Streptophyta > Magnoliopsida > Asterales > Asteraceae > Tanacetum > Tanacetum coccineum. Next base: position 118,744 of record BQNB010001493.1, read on the forward strand.
ACATACCATCGAAGGTTGTCCCGGATCTCCAAACCATCCCCATGGACAACTAAATGCGGGGATCGAGTCAAGCTATGTGACTCGGTTACCAAAAACAAAGCGCTTCGTGGGAGGCACCCCATGCTTATCCTTTTTCTTTCTTATTTCTAATGTGATGTGAGGAGGCTTGTACTCTTCCAATTCGTGTTGTTTGTGCTTGTGATTGTTTGTAGGATCAACCCAAAATTTTTGAAGACTCCAGGTGTTCGGTGTTTTGTCCCGGTCTACTCGAGCTTCCTAGCCTTTGCTTTCCATTAGTTTGGGGAAATCCGATATCCTAGATTATTATCGACTAACATCTATCTTTTAGCATACTTAATAAACGGCTTAAGATTTTTGTGATACTTTCTCCATGCTCGGATTATGCATTCGACTCTTTGAATTCTAGTATGGGTTTTTGAGCCTTAGACTATGAAACATTGAGGACAATGTTTAGTTCTAGTATGGGGTGGTATATCTTCGATATGATCTTACCTACTTTTGCTCGTTGTTCTCACGTACCATATTTTCCCGCAAAGATTTTAAAATTTTATATATGTAAAAGTTCAGTAAAAAAAATAATGATGAAAAAAAATAAGTGTTTTGACACGAATGTAGGCTTTCCATTGGTGAGAACATAAATAAATTTTGACCCGACCGATTTTATATCTTAGCTTTCTCCTTAACTTTAAATTAATTGAAATTTGCTAATCTTTTATACAAGGAGCTATATAAAAAAAAAAGCAAGTCTAATCTTGAAAAGTCAAGATTAGCAAGTTCACATAATTTGATTTTTAAAATAGCAAAGATCGATCTATTTTGCTAAGTATTCACTAATTTCTTTATTAGGAATTTCAAATTGTGAAGAACAAGAGATGATAGAGTATAATATGTTTTAGATGCTAAACGTGGAATAGTTGGATTTCTTTAAAGCTTATAAGTGTTAATTGTGGCTTTTTCTCCCATTAGCTTGTTTCACCTTTATATATAATTGTTAATAAATCAGAGTATGTGCCGGTTTTATTTGGTTAATGAATTAGTTCATGGGGGAGCAGTTTTCTTTAGATCCTCTTGTGAGTTAAGATAAGTATTACATCAGGAATACTTAATTTTGGCATAACTATATTATCACATTAAATAAATATTTTGCTTATCCCTTAAAAGAGCCTTAGGATATGGGTAAGTAAAATTATATAAGTGAAATTAAGCCTTATTCATTTCCTTAAAGAGCCTAAAGGGTATATGGAATGATATTGTTGCTTAAATTTTGTCTTGTTTGTACCTTAAAGAGCCCTAGGGTTAATTGTGCAAATGAGATTGTTCCAATAATTGACCTAAAGATCCTTGGGTTTTATGACATGCATTAACCTAAGTAGCTAATAAAATCCAAATTTTTTGGTTGCCATCGATGTAGAAGACTTCATTCTTGCTGACATTTGAATCTTTTGAAAAGGGTAAGGAGCTAATTATTGCGTTTTAAATTAAAAAACCGTTACCCTTTATTTTTGGGAATTAATAAGTCTCGAAATAAAGTCTTAAAGAGCCTTCGTAATATGACTTAAATAAAAATCTTGAGATAAAAAATTAGGAATAAGGGAGGAGAAGTAATACACAATTAGCTTTTATGAGTAGTGTTAGCATCATAACTTGTATTTTACAATTTGTTTTTAAGCTTGGCTTGAAGAAGTGAAAGTCAGGGACGATAAATTTATCCTTTTGGACACTCTTGTGCTTTTTGTTCCGTGATCCTAAAAGTTATCAATGAATAATGAAAGCAATACATTATGTCAGTCATGAATAAGTTTGTAAGTTGAAATTAATGAAAATCATAAAAAAGGGAAATTTTGAAAATGGGAAAACGAGTGTTTTAAAACCTTGTGATTTCTTAACTCTCCCCACAAAAGACTTTGCCACTTTTCAAAGGATTAGTTTGGGGATGTTTTGGAGTATTTGGTTTTAGAGCATATAACATTGGACACGACAATCACTTAGTGTAGAGAATTTTGATATGTGAGAAATCACATATCCATTTTATATAAAAAATGACCCTAAAAAGATGAAATAATGCAAATTATGCTTGTATATTGTGTATTTTGTCTTTTGTGGTGTGTAGGTGCGGATATTTCAAATACCACATGAAGAAGGCCAAAATGGGACAAAAACGAACATGAGAACGGAAAGAGTACAAGAAACCGAGGCCGAAGGCATACTCTTACTCTACGGACCAACCCGGGCCCACTTAATGGGCCGGGTCAGCCCAACTCCTAATCAAAATAAGCCATAAACCCTAAATCCCTTAAAAGCCCAAATTCAATTATAAAAAACCCATGAAGGCCCAAGTTATAAACCATGGCCCAACTTCCCTTTTATAAACCCAAGTCAACCCTCTTATATGACTTGGTCAAACAAACAAATAGAAAAGAAAAGGGGCGGGAAAGAACAGTTTTCACTGTTCACCCTTCGTCCCAATTTTACCCTGCACCCAAATTCACCCCTCTTTAAATGAAATTTAACCATTCTAGAAGAACGATGACGCACGCAAATGAACGCCTTTCTGTGAGCTAATCTGGCACTCCCAAGGGCCAATCAATATGTCTAATCATGCGTGGAGGGCATTCAACGGTCATGATGAAAGCGGTTATGAGTAGATGGCTGTGATTAAAGAAGAGAGGAGCGTCCAGAGGCCTAGAACCTTCACCTCTTGGCTATAAATAGAAAAAGCCTCTCACAAGAAACACAGGAAAAAAAGTAGTGCAATCTAGTGTAGTTGTAGCTTATTAGTCATTTTAGCTTATTGTTTTTCAATTAATGTAACCATTCTTTTCAAAAGCTTGTACTCAGTTTATTAAATCAATAAAATTTCAGTTTTATTATTGTTAAAGTTAAATCATGTTTTTATCTTATTGCTCTTATGAATTAATAAGCTCATTGATTCTCAAATAAGCTCTTATAAGCTACTTATACTACACAAGCTTGTTAATACTCAGTTAAGCTTTCAAAAGCTTAACTGAGCTTATCAATACACAAAATCCACCCTAAATGTACCTTAGCTTATTTTGGAAGGGAAGACAGACTTGGATGGGCTTCCAAGACCTCACCAGCTTATCCTAGATAAGTTGGAGCTTTGTTGAGTAGCTCCTTGAGCAATTAATAAGCCTTGTTTGTGTAAAGGCTTTTGTAAGTTCCTAATTTTAATTGTATAGCTTAATTTTGCTTTCTGGCTTATTACTGCTTATTGTCTGCTTATTATTGTTTAGATTAGACTAATACCTGTTATTATGTGTTTGAATGCTATTTAGTTTTTAATTGTTCGATTAAAAAATCTTAGATTTAACAAGTATTCTGTATAAAACAGATGAAAAAAATCCAAAAATATTAGCAAATTAGTTTAAACGGTTTATTGTTTCTGCTTATTTGTTTGTGAAAATTTGTTTCATTAGGATCTGTTATAAGGCTATAAACATCTGGTATTTGTAGTTTAAGTCTTAGATCTAAGTTTTATAAGTTGGATATGAATTTAAGCAATTTAAATGGGTGTTTGGCTCAAGGCGGTACTAACTTGAGTTAGTACTGTCAAGAACCATTTGGTTCTCTAAATTGAATTTGAATTTCATAATTAAGTTTATAAGGTTAGGTTTAAGTTTTTTGAAAGGTTTAATCAAGTTTTTAAAGGTTTGTGTGTTGGATGGATGAATCTGAGGTCATAAGCTCAGATTCTTGCATTTTTGTGCGTTTGATTGTTCTAGTGCGCTATTGTTGTTAATTTCTTTCTTGTTTTGGTGATTAACAAGTGTAGAATACAAGTTTTTTAGTCTGCAACAATTGGTTTTGTGTTTTGGTAAATTTTGTGGTCAAGTGCATCAGTCAAGTAAACTACTAAAAGGCCTTTTTCAATCTTAAAAATAAGGTAGTAGAGTTAGAATTAGCTTTTGAAATTAAGTGCTCAAGTAGATTATAGGCCAATCTAGATAGATTAGGGCTTAATTTGTTCTTAAAAACTTATTTAGTCATCTATTTTTAAGCGTGCAATTAGTACTTTGTCTTTTCATAAAAACCAAAAAATAAAGCAAACTGCATAAGCAGCTTTTTCAATTGGATTTTTCTTAGCTTAAATGATTTTCAAAATGCTTTTTGATTGAAGTTTTAAAATTTTTTTAGGATAAGCTTTTTAGTGGTATAAGCTACTAAGCCATAAGGATCTGATTTCTTGCTTAAAAATAAGCTCAAAGTTGCCTTGTTGTCTGTTTTGAAAACAGTTTCATCCCTAAGTGCTTATTGCTTTTCTCAGCTTTTGGCTTATTATTTACTTAATGTTCCTCAATTTTGCTTATTAGAATAGTATAAAAGTGTTGTAGCTTATTTGGTTGTGGTCTGAGCTTATTCAAGCTTATTAGTTTCTTAAGTTTTGTGCAAAAAGCTAAAAAAATCTTTTAAGTATAATCTGTCACTAAAAAGCTCTTTTCTAGCTTATTAAGTAGTTTTCTCAAAAAGTTTCTTTTACAAAAAAAGTTGTTAAGAATCAGCTGTTTTATAAGTTTGATTAAAAAGTTTTGCAAAATAAAAAAGGGGAAATCGGGAAGTCAGGGGTGAGCAAGGCTCGAACCCCTGACCTCAACCTCATTCAACCCTCCTTTTATACCCAAATAACACCAACACCAACTACGCCCTTGGGACTTTTACGTCCAAGGGTGCACAAACAATTTACTTAACACCTTTTTGGGTTTCTTTAGTTATAAGCACTTCGAGTGCTAAACTGATTTTTTTGGGCTTATTCGTTTAAGCTTATTTTTAGTTTTTATTTTTCCTGCATTTTTCACAACATAAGCGATTTTTGGTATTTTTCTTAGATTTTTAATTCGTACTTTAGTATTTTTCTTTTATTTTAATAGTTTTAAAACTTTAAAAAAAATCATAAAAAAATAAATAATAATCAAAAAAATAAATTTCTTTTTTTCTGAAAATTTTCTTTTAATATTTAAAAGGTTTAGGAATTAAATTTACGTTCGTAGGGCTTAATTTTGAGTTACTTGCTTACTTGTCGCGTTTTCTTTAATTCTCGTTAACGTTTTTATGTATAATTTCTTAATTGCTTAGTCGATTACTTTGCTTTGCATGTTTTATGTGTTTTTAGCTGTAGAAATAGAAACCAAATCAAATCTTTGAATTATTCAAATTCGCGATCACAAATTAAACCGATTTTCTATTCACACTTCGCCGAGGAAAAACGACCCGGGAGTTTTAGAAATTGCTTTAGTTAAAAGCAATTCTCTTTAAAACTTTTGGAATACGTATACTATTATACTATAATTGAGTTCGCCTCTTAATTACACATACTTGTTTGTGTGTGTGGTTTTGGAGCAAATCAACAATCTTGGTTGAGCAAAATTAAATCAATGAGCAATATGATTATTTCCTTAGGTTTACATGTTTATGTCGAAATATCGCTACTTCCATATTTGTCGCACTTAGAGGCACACCTAGTGTTTGGGCACAAAATGGTTCGTTTTTAACTTAACCCTCTGTCAAGAAAAATTAATTGTGCAATTATATCTAGTTACTATTTCCATATTCTTCACATCTTTTAGTCCTACCTATTCAAATCAGTATATGCCAAAATTATGTGAAATAGTTTTATCCTACATCTTGTCATAGATATGTAGAATGTTGAATGCTTAATTGCAATGTGCTAAAAATCTTAATTTCCATAAAAGGATGGACTTGCTGCAAATTAACCACCAAAACAGAAACCCTCACACAAAATTTTATGAAAAAACGATTTTTGGAAAATCTAAGTGAAATAACATTTCTAGGATTTGATCCTATAAATTTCATTTTTCCGAATTAAAACATTTCCTCCTCGATAAATACTCTCAAACCATCAACATCTACAATCATCCTACCACCATGACATCTCAAACAAACCCATATCCAAACCATCAAGGGTAGCCAAAATAATTGTGAAACCCATTTGGAGGTAGAAACCAAACCTTTGCAACACATCTAATGTGCTCAATGCAAATTCACCTACACCAATGCCAAAACTACTCACTCCTCATCATGAACCATCTCAAGAAAACAATCACCCCAATCAAGCATTACCAAATCCTTACATCAAGGACACTACCACATCACCACAAGTTGTCTCACATCCTCCATTTCCCATCTCACCCATCAATTCACATGTTACTCACACTCAAGCTCCACCTCAAAGGAACCAAACTCCTTACATTAAGGACACTCCCACATCACCACAATTTGTCTCACATCCTCTACTTCCCATCTCACCCATCAACTCACATGTTGCTTACACTTAAGCTCCACCTCTCAAAGTGACAACCAAACTCAACACACAGCACCTCTATCTCGAAGTAGAGAAAGCCTAGTTGATGACATTAATCAACTACAAGACCTATCAAACCTCTAGCCATACACACTCTTAACAACACAACAACATTAAACTGGTATGGGGTTGAGTATTCAATTTGCAAATTGGGGGGGTACCCTCATCACCTTACTCTCCAAACCTACCACACACCCTCAACATCAACCAAGTTGAAACCCATGTTGGGTATTTCCCTTGTTGCATCTTCACCCAAAAATAATTCCTTGCTTTAAGTGAGGATATCAATTGGATTGAATTCCTCCTCACTCGACCTCATCCACCACCTAGAGTTCAAAGAGATTATCCCTCCACAACCGCCTCCGCTCCAAACTCTCCAACCAACTAATCTCGTAACTTGCCTCCAAATAATCGTCAATACCTTTTGTGTCGCAAGCAAGTTAAAATTCCTTCTATGGCTATTTAGGATTTTTCTTTATGCATTAATTTTTTTTATGAATGCTTGTGTGTTGTTCACACACATTGTCCTAAATGAATAAAGTATCTTTTGCTTTGATGTTTGCTTGCACTTGTCATATTTTTCCTTCCTTCTTGCTACATGTTAGAAATATTTGTATTGTTCTAACTCGTTTTTGTAGCCAAGAAACCATAGCTCGATTCCTTGGTGCCCTCGAACGAGGGGGAGCACACATCAAGGGGGAGCATTTATTCCGTCGATTTTACTAGCAACTCTCGACGATGCCTTTTTGATTTTACAAAAAGGGAGAGAAATGACATAAAACTCACTAAATACTTGTTTAAAAATAATTTTACATTTAATGAGTTTAAATTTTGTAATCATCAAAAAGGGGGAGATTGTTGATAAAATATAATACCTAAAAACATTACTAATATTTTTCACATCTTTATGTTTTGATAATCACAAAATATAAAAACGTTCAATGTAAAATTAAACGTAAACAAGTAATTAGTAGTAAATTTTCATTTCGAAAATTATATCACTTAAAGGTATGAATAAATAAATGCTTAATGCATTTTATGATCAAAGAAAATTTTTATTCAACCTCACACTTTTATAAAATGTTTTAAACATTTTTATAAACATTACAAAACATTTTCTACATTAAATAAATGTATTTATTTCCAATTAAATATTTTAAAATTCAAATTTTCGGACCTAAAAAGGCTAGAAAGTTCCAGAAAATTCTTCCTACACAAAAGGACAAAATGGGGAGCGCCCAGTCTAAGGCGGCCCCCTTAAATACACGGGGAGCCCCCTTAATTTTAAGGGGACCGCCCACCTTAATAAGGACAGCCCCATAGAACTGACGCTCCTCTAGTTTGTCCTATAAATACTAGACTATTCCCCACTATTTTCTCACCTTTTGCACTCGTTCTTTCTGTTCTAAAAAAAAACAGCCACACGCATCTCACTAAATCCTTTTGATCAAATAATCTAAAGCATTGTTACCAAGTGATTCAACTCAAATTCCTCCAGAGTGCAAAGAGAATAATCTCCATCTCAAGAGAAGAAGTAATACACCTTATGTGTGTTGTTGCAATCATATTGCAATCCATATTAAAACTTGTAAAATCTTGTAAATTGTGTAGTTGTTAACATCTTTATGAATTGTTGTAAGTATAGTTAATCTTGGTGATCTTGGAGCCTAGTAAGTGTTAGTTAGTGTGATTTATATTAGTGGGCTTGGTGAAGTTGTGTGTGAAAGAAAACAAAGGTGTGAAGAAGTTTGTGTAGCGAGATTAAGGTCGTGAATCTAAGTTGTGTAGTGAAGTTGTGAAGTTGTGATAGATTGGTTCTAGCTAAGATTAGAACTCGACATTTAGCTTTGTGTCGTAAATCAGTGAAAGCAACGTTGTGTACGGTTTTCTCCGCCATAAGGGAGCTTGTTGACATAGTGAAGAAAACTCTCGAGTTAGGTGCTCAGGGAGTGGAGTAGGGCGAAGAGGTGCTTCGTTTATCGAACCACTAAAATCCTCTAGCGTTGTGGTTTGATTATTCTTTCTCTAATCACTTTGTCATGCATTATTTTCTCATACTATCGAGTTATTAATTGTTTATGATTATAGTATAACTGTTTATATTGTGCAAGTGTTGAATTCACATAAAGTCGAATCTAGAATTTTTACAAACACTTTAAAACCTTAAATTAAAAAGCGGTAAACTATTCAACCCCCTTTATAGTTTTCCACAGAAAAGATAGACTAAAAGAAAGCTATTTGAGAAGAAAATGAAATCTCACTTGACATTCTCAATCGATCCGGATTATATATATATATATATATATATATATATATATATATATATATATATAAATTATATATATATAATATATATATATATTATAAATTATATATCGAGTATGGTAGCTAGATATCTTCCGCGAAATATGAAAGCTTTAAAGTAAGGTTTTCAAGATCGAGTTCTTACTCAAGATTGTTTTCGTCTTTGCAAGATCGAGATCGAAGATCGGATCGGGATCTTAAGATCCTACTATAATGTCATTTTTTAATAGTCTTTGTAATATGATGCAAATCTACAAAATATTACATATCATAAATACAAAATTATATGAATATTTCATAGAAATGTTATTATAAATTATGATTATGAAATGTTTAAGAAGATTAACATGTTGTTTTTTAGATTGTACAAAACACAACCCATAAATTTGCAGTTTTATTAATTTGAAATTCAAGAAAGTAAGATCGAACCGGATTAGATCTTAAGATCTCATGGTCAAGATCACGATCTTATAAGATCTTAAACTTGCAAAGATCCTATGCAAGATCCGAATCGTTTTTGCTTTGAAAGTATCCGTAAAAATCGTAAGATCTTAAGATCAGGATCGGGATCTTAACAACAAAGCATGAGTGTGATATATGAATTTTAAAATTATTTATGTCATGATTGTTGAACGTAAATCAAAAGTTAGCTTGGATAAAATGTCTTGATTGTGTACATGAAATAAGGAAATCTTGAAGATGATACATGGTATAGATATGAATGTAACAGCCGCCGACATGGACTTAAAGTCACATTGACCGTCGGTAGTATTGATAAAATTCAAAAGCTTATATAATATCAAGATAACTATTGTGTGAAAATTTATTTATTTTCTACTATTAAAAAAAACTAATTAGGACGGCCCAAAATGAAAGACTAATAAACTGGTCTAAAGTGGAAGCCCAAGGCCGAAAGTAGAGCCCAACACTGTTTTACTGTGTCACGCATTTTAGTATATATGCTAATTTACGTAAAGTTTATCTTATATAAGGTCAAATGTAAAGAATTAAGTTATGAGAAAAGTCTCTTGTTAGAAACTTTTGAGTTGAATTTGAGAGAAACATGATGGCTTTGGTAGAAATTTGATGAAATGAAAAATTCCTATAATGAATGATAAATGAAAGTTATGATGTCTTTTTGGGTAAAGGGTTTCCTCGGTAAATGTATTACTTAAAAAAATGATTCAGTACAAAGGATATGGGTGAGTCTCACATCTTAGCCCGTTACATAGGCAAAAAGCGAGCATAACAAGCACAACTACTCCATAGGAGGAAACCTAACTAAAGACTAATTAACAATTGACAAAACACACATCAAAAAATCTATTTCTTCTTCATGTCTCGGACCGTGATATCAAGATAATCACAAATAGACTGCAGGTGCTCGGACAAATCATGATTCTCGTACATATCGTCATCATACGGGTTATAATCATCATTATCCGGATAAGAATCCCTTCATTGTTCCAACAAGCTATTAGTACCATAACCTTTATCACTTCCATCTTTACCACTCATTGAAATCCTTAAGTTAGCAGTTTCATCAAAGACCGCTTTCACTTCACTATCACTTTCCACAATACCCGTAGGAACTAGCGGCTTCCCGTCATTATCCAACAGCCTAAGTTTACCTTCACCAATTTGTCGTTTGTATTATTTTATATCGACTTTCTCAACCAATAGGAGTATTACAATAGCAAACTCCCCCCATCATTATCGTATATGTCATAAAAGAATGAAACTCCACTTGATTACCCCATTATTACCAAATTAGTAGTCCCTCCATTGGTACCAAATTCCACATCATTATCGACCGAATTAAGAACATCAAATGGATTTGAATTACTAACCTCAGTAGTAGGTTCCACACCTTTCTTCTTATTACAACTAGAACTAGCATTAAGCTTTTTAGGAACAAGTCGATATTCTTTTAAAGGTTTAAAACCCATTTTTGGACCAACCAGAACACCTCGAGAAGTTTGGCTAGGCTTCTTCACAGTCTTCTTCTCACAAGCACCTATATTCTTTGGGCATTCCTCATGAATATGTTCAAAAACCTTACAAGATGAACACCTAGGAGGTTTCCACTCATACTCAACACGGACATTACATATATAATGGCCCTCCCTAATAATTTTAGGCATAGCCAAGACGATGTTATCTTTCAACTCCACATCCGCTCGAAGCTCAATCATAACTCGAGTATAGCTTGACCTACCCCAAGATTGCATGCACATATTAGATGTATAAGAGTCAAGCGTTAGAGGAGTACCCAGTTTAGTAGCAATGATACTCAAGCCATCCTCTCTGAAGGCCGTAACAGGTACACCATGAAGTTTAACCCAAACTGGAATAGTGCTAACATCTTCTTTCAATAGGTTCTCATCCGGATGCCATTTCTTTAGGATAAGCGGGTGATTTCGGATAAACCATGAACCATTTTCAAGCATAGCATCTAATCCGTCCATGGAGCTAAATTGAAAGGAGAATAACCCGGTAGATGAGCTGAACATAGAACGAACAAGCCCATATTTACTCTAGGTGTTTCTAACATAGTTAGCAACAACAGGGTACACCACCCGCTTCCTCAAGAAAAAAATATATATGTTGTATTAGAAAATCGTTCACTTATAGCTCGAATAGACTCCACCGGGACAACCACATCAATCCCATTACCCTCCGGTGTAAACAAAGTACGAATATTAGTTTTTTCCCACTTGGTTTACCAGTAACATTAGCATACGAAGACTTACCGTGAGCATTACCAGTCGTAGTAGTTTCTTGCGTAGGTAATAATGGATACGATCCCATACCAGTTGTATCCACCAAAGAGCTTTTATTTTCCTTCTCCACATTCTTGTCAACCACAGATGGTGACACAACCTCCTTTGCAGCAGATGCATCAACAACTGATTTATCTGCCATCGAACCTTGCTTTTCTTTCACACCCCTCCCAACCCCACTCCCCTTCTGACTCAAAAACCCACGCTCCATTCCAATCAGATCACACCCACACAACCAGTAGAACAACAATCGACCAATTTCGAAACCCAAGAACAAACAGTAAATCAGAACCCTAAAAATAGAACAATTCAGAAAACCTTAAAACAAACTTAATCGTTAATAGCAGGATAAAAACATAAGTTTAGATCCATAATCAACAAAGAAGTAAGAGATAGGGAATTAAAGAATGGGACGATCTAAGAGGGCTTGATTTAGGTTAAGCAACACCTCGAATAATACGTTAATAATATGAAGAATTTTAAATCGAATTGAGCACCTAACTATTCGATTAGAATAATCAATTAAAACAATCTCTAAATCAATTAGTGGGATTCTATCCTATCAAGAATAAACCACAAGAGTGGATATTAATTAATAGCGATTGAATTCACATCTGACATAAGAAATTGTAACAAGTGATTGAATAATTAATATCAAAATCAAATTTGGCGAATCAAGAAAAAGACAAGATAAAGTTATGATGTCGTGAGAAAGAGACGAAAGTTTGTAGAAACTAAGTATAAGATTACGATTTTAGAAAAGCATTTTTATGATTTAAGAAAATAATACCACAAAATTTCAAGGATTTTCATATAATTCTAGAATTTGTAGGAACTAAGAATGATTTGAGTGGCAAAATCACTTGAAAGGGTAGGAAGTGAATGTGAAATGCAACTGAGTTTTATCTACGAAACATGTTTAAGAAATTAAACATAAGAATTCCAATTTGATGAAGTAGAAATTGAATCAAAAATGATCTAAGACATAAAATATTTAAAGGTAATTATGGATTGTGATAATCTAAGGTTGTATAGCTTAGAGAGTTATACAAGTTAAGTAAGGAATATGTCATAAATATCTAAGTATAAATTGTGAAAACATCAAATCGATAGATTCCCTCCCCAAACTAAAACGAAACATTGTCCTCAATGTTTAAGGTCGGGTTCTACGAAAATCTAAGCCGTTTATGAATTATGCAAAGATAAACGTGAATCGATAAGATGAAAGGATATCGGATCTCCCCAAACTAATTTCAAACAAAGGATAGGAAGCTCGAGTGAACCGGGACACAACACCGAACACGAGAGGCTTCAGAAATTGTTGGTTCAATCCTGCAAACATCACAAGTACAAACAACAAACACAAAGAACGGAAAAGGCTAGCCTCAACACATCACAACACATTATAAAATAGAAAGAAAATAGAAAAGGATAAGCATAGGGTGAACTCCCACGAAGCGGCTTGTTTTTGTTCACCGAGTCGTAAGCTCGACTCGATCCCTGAATTAAGTTGTCCTTAGGGAGAGCAAATGTGGAAAATAGAAACTTCCATTGAAAAGGCCACCGTCTTTCGATAAGGAAAAAAAATGAACTGTGACGATGCCGGGGTCAAAAACAAAATTTTCACTTCTACAGGAGTAAAACAAAGGTGATTCATTGGGGTAAGTGAAATATGGAAGAAAAGTCCAAATGATAAATGCGAATGAATCAACAACTTCAACATTTAGAGGTAACACCTTTTCGTTTTGGTAAAAATCTTCCTTAAGCCTAACATTCTTTTTAACCAAATTGGGCTAGAAATTCAAGTAATCATCCGGTGGTTCCGGTGGAGGGAGAGGAGATGACGGATTATCATAAAGATCAAAGTGAAATGATTCAAAATCGGAAAGCTCCAAAAGAGGGTTATTAGAAATATCAATGTTAATCAACCTTCCATGATTGGGCTCAATCTCAATAAGGAACGAATCATACTCGGGAAGAGAGTAATTAGCATGAGTAGTGGTACTGGCACTTCTCGTCTCTTCCGTATGATCGCTAGAAGTCTCGAATTCGGGTAAAGAATTGACCGAATGAGAAAAAGAAGTATCGGACTCCTCTAAGATCGAATCACTATCCACAATGGGGATAGGAAATGGAGAAGGAGAATTAACCACACGATTAGGAGTAGGGTTATCTTTCAAAGATTCGATATTAGTAATAAGACGATTTATGTTTAACAATCTCTTACGAAGGACAACGTCTTGGATTTGAAGAATATCTTCTAAATCAAACTCTTTTTCTTCTTGATCGACTTCATTTACCTCCTCTAGGCTAACGTACTCGATGTCCTTAAAATAATCGTCATCACTTGAAGTACCATCATTTGGATCAAAGTCGGCTTCAAAAATTCCCAGTGGAATTGGAGCAATATGAGCGAGTTCTCCGGAGAACTCCTCGAGAAAAGGGTCAATTTTAGAAGAATAAACAATCGAAGTATCACGGTTAATCAAAGATTCCAAAAGATCGGACTCAACATTAATACGATCATTATCACAATTAGGCACATCACACGAATTGTTGGAAATACCCTCGAACTCACTTGGGATTGGGACAAGGTTCTCAACACTAGACTTTATTACTTCGTCCGATTCCGTTTCCGGATTAGTGTCAAGATGCTCATCCCCCATACTTAGAGAGTTATCGAGTTCTTTGGAAGAAAATTTCTTGAGATATTCTTGAGTTTGAATATAATACTCATTATCGTCATCACAAATAGATTGAATACGTCGTGAAACAGCAAGAGACTCTTCTTCCCTTAAAATGCGCTCCTTTTTCAGTATCTCGATGCTTAAACCATTATAATCTTGCAAAAGTTGTTCAACCTTAATCTCACAATCTCTTTTATATTTCTCATCAATCTTCTCGCCTCGAAATCTTTTATAACCCAAGTCATTTTTGATAACTCTAATTTCGTCATAAATCAACCGCTTTTCACTCATCATTTCTTCGATACTCTTATCTTCCTTTTTCTTTCTCCAATCTCGTTTTATTTCTTCAAGCTCTTCTTGTATCTTATCGAGGGCTTGTAGGAATCCTTGACGATTGACAAAGTCTTGCGAGGGTTGTGGTTGGTCAAAACCGGAAGAATCATAACTTGGATGAGGTTCATAGTAAGTTTCATTAATCGGTTGACATTGATAATCATAGTGAGGACCCCCGCAATAAGCACAACAAAGATATTGTTGAGAAAAACTCGGTGAATTTTGTGGATAATAATTATCACTAAAGTTTTGATTGTAGCACGGTTCCGGCTCATAGACAAGCGGGACTCGTGATGGACAATCATAACCGTAGTGAGAATCGTTCCCACATAACTCGCACGAATATGTCTCGAACTGGGGTTGTGGAGGTAGGTTGAAAACGTTAGGAGGATCATCAACAAAGTTAGGCTTTGAAACATGAGGTAATGAATAGCATGACGGATCTAAACTTGGTAGAGTTTGTGGAATTTCATTAATGGTTTGATTGCATGGCTCTGGTTTAGAAATGATCGGATCTTTTGGTGGACAATTATAACCGAAATGAGCACCTTTACCACAAGATTTACAAATGCATTGTCGACAAAAAATTCCATCTAATGAATCGCCGCACTCATAACAATTATGGTCAATTTGTGGAGGTTCTTGCGAAAACTTTACACGAATCGAAATGCATCTTGTTCTATGATCCCTAACAGTTATGAAAATAACGAAAGTCAAAATTATCTCAACTATATATATAAAAAAAGGAAAACTTTCAGAAAATAGGAAATAGGGGTGTTTTATAACTTGTGATTTCTTAGCTCTCTCAACAAAAATCTTTGCTACTTTTCAAAGGTTTAGTTTGAGGAAGTTTCGAGGTATTTGGTTATAAGGCATTGATCCGTCCAAATCAATACATACAATATATACGCAATATATAGATACGTAATAATAAGGATATGCCAATAATAGTATAGTAGTATTTTCGTCGGGTTAAGAAATTCACTTTTGACCAAAGTGATATCTCAAAACCTCCCGGGTCGTTTATTCCCCAACGAAGTGTGAATTGAAAATCGGAAACATTCGTGATCAAGTGTTTTGAATGGTTTGAAAAGGATTGTTATTTGGTTTCTAAATCTACTAATAAAAATGAATTAAACATGTAAACTAAAACAATTAATGCACAAAAACATTTAATGAAAACGAATAAAACGCGACTAAAAAGCAAGTACACTAAAATTAACTCCTAAAAATGCAAACTAAATTTCTAAACCTAAAATAGGACATAATAAAATTTTAAGAAAAAGAAAAATAATTTTTTGATTATTTTTGAATTTATTATGATTTAAAAACTAGTTTAATCTAATTAAATCCTAAAAAATAGCAAGTTAAGTTCTAAAAAATTAGAAAAATGATTTTTAAACTTAGAAAAGTCTAAAATAACATAAAAACTCAGAAAACTATTTTTAACTATTTTTAAAATTAAAAATAAAAGCTCAAAAATGAAAATAAAAATCTAAAAGAGGTGAAAATGATTTTTCTTAATGTAAAACTAAAAGTAATTTTTATAAATCTAAAAACTATTTTTTTGTAATTTTCTGAATTTTTTTCTATTTTTTATGATTTTTCGAAAATTTAAACTTTAGAAAAATGATTAAAAAATAAAATTCTAAATGGAAAAATGTGAAAAATTCAGGGAAAATCTAAAATGCAACAAGGAATCAAGGAAAAATAAGAATAACGAAAAAGCAACTCAAATAAGCCCGAGAATAGGTCAATTAAGCTACAGCTTATTAAACTAAAATGAAAAGTAAAATGTGTTTAAATATTTAAAGAGATGGGACAATAATGAATTGTCCCACCTAGCACAATGGTAAACACGTTTGGTATGAGAGTGAGAGGTCCTGAGTTCGAAGCTGGCAACACCCCCCTTTTTGCTTTTTTTTTTAATTTTTGAAAAACAAAAGCTCAAGCTTATAGATGACACTTTCTTAAGCTTTTTTAATGAAGGAGACCTAAGCTGAAACTCACAAATAAGCTCACAAAAAACTCTTAAAGCTGCTGTTACAGAATGTTCTCTTTTAAGGGCTTAAAAACTCATTTTGACTAAAAAGCTTAGTCACACTTTAAAATAAGCTCAAATCTAAAAACTAAAGCTAATCCTAGAAGCTTATGATATGAGGAAGCTTATTCTAACAAGCTAGCTTAACTGGAAACTCTTAATGCCAATTGAATTTGAGGATTAAAACAGCTAACTCATGAACAAACTCAAAAAGCTTAAAATTAAGAAAAACTTAAATGCTTATTAAGCCAAGTCATAAGCTGAGCTTTTGAGAACTAATTATCCTAACTATAAGCTATAAGTTCAAACAAGAAAATCAATTATTACAACTTAAAATTCTAAAATTAAGAAGCTAAATTCTATTCCTCCTATTTTTGATCTTATTTGGCTTTTAAATGACTTTTGAAAGCAAATGTACTAAAGAGAATAAGCTAGAAATGAGAAAATAAAACTTAACCTCTCTTAAGATATATCTAAACTAAAAGCTCACTTAACCTTAACCTTTAAATCCTACTTAAGATTGCTATAACTTGAATTAAAAACCACTGCAGTAGCAGACTGCAGTGGTGCCTATCTGGTGCAATTGGCAAATTGGCCAAAACACCAATGCAGGATTCCTAAAGGGAAGAAACTGCATTACACACTCTTATTAAGTGTGATTGAATTCATTTTAAACACAAAACAATCCTAAGGAGCTTTGATCAAATTTTAACTAGCAAAGAAAAAACACAAGGCTCCCCTGGTGCTGAGGTAAATAGAATAAGCCATAGAATGAATTTAAGCTTAATCTAACCATATAAACTAGCTCTAAATCTAATCAAATGTGAAACTCAAACTATCCAAAGAAAAATCACCAAATTTTTTTTGACTATAAAAGGTTAAACAGTGTTAAACCAAACACTCCTTTAGCTTATGACAGTTTTCTAAATTGCTTATGAAACTAAAATCCACTTATTAGAACTTCATTACCAGACATTTCCTAGCTTATATCAACGCTAACAAGCATAAATCATTTACTGAATTTACTAGAATCAAAGTATTACAACTATGCTACTTTATTTTTTTGGTTTTATTGGTTTTAATGACAAAAATAAAATATTAAGTCCTAAAATCCTATGACTAAAAACAGCTTAGTAAACATGATGAATAAGCAAACTAGAACATTAATAAGCTCTAATGAACACTAACTAAGCACATAAGCACAATTGATAAGCAACTAACCAAGCATTAGACTAGAAATTAAAAGTAAAAGGAATTTAAAAGGGAAACTTACACAAGGTTCATCTAAACAGAAGCTTTAATTCAATTTAACAGCTACAAGCTCTAGCTTATCCAAATGGATAAGCTAGTATAAGTCCATGGGAGCTCATCCATGGTTAGCTCCCCTTCCAAAAGCTCAAATCCCAAAAGCAAAGGTTATTAAACTATTTTTAGAAGTTTAAGTATGATTAAGATCTAATTGAGCTCAAATTCAAGCTTAAAGACTTGAATGAGCCAATATGAGCTTATGGAAAGCTTATCAAACATTAGCTTAAAACTTGAGAGCTTATGACAGAAAAACAGATTATATAAACTAGAAATGAGAATTTCATTGAATTTCAAAGAGGATTACAAAGCTTAAAACTGAAAATTACAAATTGCTTAAAAGAGAAAATTACATTTAAAGTAAAATTTGCATAAGCTAAAAGTCTATTAAGCTAAAAATTAAAAGCTAAGCAAAAACTGTCTATAATTAACGAAAAAAAAATTAAAAGCTAAGTCATCTAAACTCAAAAAGATTCCCCTATATATGTGTGTGAGAGTTAGTGCTATATATCTAGTCTTTTGAAGAAGCGTTTCTTATACACTCCAAAAGCAGTTATAAGACGTCTCCTACTAGATTCCTTCCATCCTCCTCCGCAGATCATTGGTGAGATGATTCATAGCCGTTTGATCAAGTCTTGTGGATTCACCGGATTGCCAGCTTGGCAATCCGTTGATGCTTGAAGGTGACACACTCTTTCTGAGGATGTCAAACATGCAAAATCCCACATTCTAGCAGTGTGCTTCGCTTCAAATCCACGTGGCCTCGTGATGGGCGATTGTGTCAAGCCAATAGGTAGTGTCTTGAAGATTACATTTACAAGGTCCTTACCGTCATTGGTTCATGCACCCCTTGAATTGCTATTTTAGCCCTTATTATGAAATCACCTTATGATTTGGTGACTGTGTGTGTGAAACGATGGAAGACGGTAGAGTGTGCTATATATAGTCTGTTGAAGAAGCTTCTAGGAGCCAAAAGCAGTTAGACGCTCCTCTAGATCCTTGCCATCCTTCCTCTTAATCATTGGTGATAGAAGCCTAGGTGTAAAGTGACTTTAAGAAATGACAACAATGGTCCCTGTGGTTTTAATAAAAGGGAAATGGGCCTAGGGTATTGGGCTGGGTAATAGTATGATTGGCTTGGACTTTTGTTATGTATCCGGGTAAGGTTTTTATGGGATTAAGTTTAGGGACCATTTGTGTCATTTTTGGAACTTAGGGGACTTAAATGGAAATACTGGGATTTTTGTCTTTTAGAGGTTTGACTTTGTTTGACCAGGGTTTGACTATTTTTGACTGAAGGTTGACTTTTCTTGGCTTTGGATTTAAATCTTTGGCTTCTCTTGTGCTCTTCTGTTTCTTGTGTCCGTGTTTGCCCGTTTTTGACGGTTTTCTTGTGATTTTTGATATATCTGTACCTGCACACACAAAACACAAAAACAAGTATATTTCTGCCATTTTTAGTCTGTTTTGGGTCTTTTAGGGTTAATTTTGGTATAAACAGATATGTGTATTTTACACTTATCAAAATTCCCCAAACTAAACGATTGCGTGTCCTCACGCAATATTATAGACCAGACATAATGCAAGCAGTTTGTTATTGTGCAAGATATCAAGCAAGGACGACTAAAAAACACCTCAAAGAGGTTAAAAGGATCTTTCGATACTTAAGAGGTACCATTAACATGGGACTCTGGTATCCGAAGGGTTCTGTCTTTGAACTAACAGCTTTTTCAGATGCTCAAGTAATGTGGATGAGGACACATCTTCAAGATTATGGCTTCAACTATAACAAAATACCGTTGTATTGCGACTCTCAGTCATCCATAACAATCTCATGCAACCCCGTGCAACACCCCCGTACCAAGCACATCCATACTCGGTAACATTTCATCAATGAATAGGTTAAAAACGGTATAATTGAATTATACTTTGTCAGAACTGAATACCAATTGGCTGATATGTTTACTAAAGCCCTATCAGAAGACAGGTTTCAGTATCTTGTCAAGCGAATTGGTATGAGATGTTTGACTCTAGCAGAACTGGAGGTTCTGACAAATGAATTTGCTTAATACTTCATCAAACATCAACATGTACATATTTTTGAAAAAAGAAAAATACAAAAATATAAAATTTCAAAAAGAAAATACAAAATCAAAAAATCAGAAAATGTTTCAAAAAATATTCTTCTCGA